>NW_020872751.1:250461-260461 GCF_003789085.1 Penaeus vannamei | reverse complement strand
GGTGGTGGGGATGGGGGACTGTTTGGTGTTCGTGTTTTTAATTTTTGTTTTGTTTTTTGTTTTTGTTTTTGTTGTTTTTATGCGTGCGTGGAAGGGTGTCGTTTGTTGTTTGTTTTTTTGTTTTTTGCATTAGGCGTGGAGGGTTGGTTTTTATTTGTTAGTGTTCTTGTTACTGCTGCTATTCCTGTTGTTGTTATCATTGTTTACTGTTGTTTTTCCTGTTACTGATGTTGTAGTTATAATCAATTATTGTTACTCTTTATTGCCACTGTCTTTGGTTCCAGTTACCTTTGTTGTAATGAAACTGTTAGTTAAGAAAAAATGATTTACGTTTCGACTTTATTTATATCTAGCAGATCAAAGTCATTCATTCTCGTTCAGATATATTTCAGTTCCTAGCTTGAGTTAATTAAAATAACTTACTCCGGCATTATCTAACAATTGTGATACCAACATTAAAAAAAATCCTCTCTATTTAAATTACAGTATAGATCACACCAACATTATTTCCATTTATCTTCTCAGTTAACGATAATATCAATTTTCTGCAATTGGTAATTTTATCCCTAATGCTCAAAGCAGCTTTTCCATCCACAATATCTGTTAAGGATTTGGATGTGAAAAGGATGACAATAGGATCTTATTTTAATCCTTGCTTCGTGTACAGGATGGAACTTGGATAGCAAGAAAGGAAACCATTAATTTCAAATTCAAGGTCACATTTATTTTGCTTTTAATTATTTACCATGAAAGTTCACCGTTATCAAACACCCAAAATGATATCCCTCTGAAGATTTTTAAGCCACGGCCTTAGCTTTCAAAAGATGGAATCCCTAACTATCATTCATCATTAGCACAAAGGGAGACAGCCATTATGTCCCATTTACCATCATATCCTCCTGAAATAATGCTCCTTCGACGAGCCACACACCATTAACATGGCTGGGACTATCCATCCTCACTGATGAATACCACAAAACGATTCGTCTTTTGTGATTGTGTGCCTCATTTTGGACATGAAAGGAGGAAATCGGACTCACTGTCGACTCTATAAAATACCCGCTGATTAATGTAACTTGACACGATTTTTCACTGCAACTCGGACGTGACATGACAGGAGGTTATCCCACTCATCATCTAGACTAAAAAATAAGATCATTTCTTTGACAGGACGGCGTATGACAAGCCATCACCATAGACGTAGAAACCACAGACAAGGAGGCTGTCACACTCCCCATCACCACTATAGATTACGCTGAAATTAAACTCTCTCACAGGACGGTGTACGCCAAGCCACCACCACAGACGTAGACAGCACAGACAAGCTATCCCACTCACCATCACCACCACAATATACCTCCAAAATATTTCCCCTGAAATTAAACTCTCTCGCAGGACGGTGTACGCCAAGCCACCACCACGGACCTGGACATGACGGGAGGGCAGTACGTGCAGTTCACAATCATGATGGGTTGTGAGGCGCCGAGAGGAGCCAGGACCAAGAGAGGAGCTACCATGATCGAGGACCCTCTTATCTCTCCTTCTGGGTCTTCTCCTTCTTCCTCTTCTTCCTCTTCGTCGTCTTCTTCGTCTTCTTCTTCGTCGAGTGAGCAATCTAGTCGGCGCTATGGCGTACTCGTCCAGTACTCTGTCAACGGTGGCATTACTTGGAAACTGCTCAAGGTGGGCGCACTGAGATAAACTGTATATAATGATCACTCTCTTCCTTCCCTGTATATTTTGATTACTCCCCCCCCCCACAGATTCCTTGCTCATTGTTGTCGTGGGGGGGGGGTAGGAGACGGAGACTGGGTCCTCAAGTAGGGGATCACCACCACGACCTTCGTACTCGGTTTGCTCCTTCCTTCTTGACCTTTTTCACTACCGCGCTAAGCCTACAGCGCTCTACAACCTCTGACATCCAACATAGTTTGTCCTAAGCGTTGACCCTTTTGACATAATACTTTATCATCGTGCTGTATGACCTTTCCTTACCTGGAAAGGTCATACACAAGCCTCACCCTATCGCTAGATCTTGAATACACCGTTGAACACCTTAAATGCTGAAGCGACAGCAAATTTTCTATAAATGAATACTCTCTTCCTTCACCTCTTCCTCTTTCCATTCTCCCTTTTGCCTCCTATGCAAGGAAGTGCTGAATCCTCTTTCGTTAGGATACCAACCCTTTTAGGATATTCTCTGGAACACCTTGTCCTCGTCCTCCTCAAATACATAAAGAAATACCTATATTAAGTCTTCATCCAATTAGACAAAGACATCTTTTCGGACAAAAGATCCAGTAGATTTTTTTAAGTGGTTTTAAGTGGTTCAGACAGTATCAGATTCCTTTCTTGAGAATAAAAACTTCTCTTTCTTCATCTGTTCTGTCATTTATTATCATTTCTGTGTCTTTCCCTCTCTCTTTCCTCATCTTTCTGCTTATTCATGCACCATGCATTCATTGTTAATGTATTCATCTCTTCATTTTTTATTAATAATGAGTTCATTCATTATTTATGTATCTCCTTGTATACCCATTCAGTATTTACCCAAACAATATTGAATCATCTCTTAGGATTTACCCAAATAGAATTAAATCCTCTCTGAGTATTTGCCCAAGCAATATTAAAACCTCTTTCCGTATTGCTCAGCCTTCCCCGCCCATAGGAATCATAATTCACGCCCCCGTTTTAGGATATTACGTATTTTTATCAGCCTTCTAATCTTTCGTATTCTTTCCAAAGCAGCATTAGATTATTTTCCAATTGAACGTAATCCCTCCTCCTCCTTTATTTTATTATCATGTGTTTTTTCTTCTCTATTTTCTTATGCTTTTCTGTTCCTTCTTTTCCCCCTTCATCTAAAGCAGTATCAACTCCTCTTCTCTTCTATTATCATGTGTTTTTTTAATTTCTTCCTTCTCTTCCTCATTTCAAATCCCCTTCCAGTTGGACGTAATTCTCTGACCTTCTCGCTCCTTCTTCCCAAAAGCAGTGTCAAATCCTTTTTCAAAACCCTTTAGGAACAATTACCCATACAATCTGTAAGCCTTTGAAAGTACTCTTTAGACACCAAACACTTAATTGATAATCCCTAAAATCATATATATATTTTTTTTTTTTAATTCATAGATTCCAAAATCTTTTAATAATAATTCATGGAATCCAAAACCCTTTGATGGTAATTCTTAGAATTCGAACCAGTTGGTTATACTCCGTAGACCATAATCCTACACCCCTCCATTCCCACCCCCTTCCTTTCCTTTTTTAGGAACCCCAACCCTCTCCTCTCCCTTCCCTCCTCTACGAAACCCCCCTAACCCCTCCCCCCTCCAGGAACCCCCCCCTAACCTCTCTCGCTCCCTTCCCTCCTCTAGGAACCCCCTAACCCCTCCCCCCTCCTTTTCCCTCCTCCAGGACCCTCCCCCTTCTTTTCTCCTCCAGGAACCCTCCCCTCTCCTTCCCCTCTCCAGGGAAACCCTCCCCCCTCCTTCCCTCCTCCAGGAACCCCTCCCCTCCCTTCCCTCCTCTACGAAACCCCTAACCCCTCCCCCTCCAGGAACCCCCCCTAACCTCTCTCGCTCCCTTCCCTCCTCTAGGAACCCCTAACCCCTCCCCCCTCCCTTCCCTCCTCCAGGGACCCCTCCCCTCCTTTTCTCCTCCAGGAACCCCTCCCCCTCCCCTTCCCTCCTCCAGGAACCCCTCCCCCTCCCCTCCTCAGGAACCCCTCCCCCTCCCTTCCCTCCTCCGGAAACCCCCCCCCTTCCCTTCCTCTCAGGAACCCCTTAACCCTCCCCCCTCCCTTCCGCCTCTAGGAACCTCCCCCTCCCTTCCCTCCTCTAGGAACCCCTCCCCCTCCCTTCCCTCTCTAGGAACCTCTCCCCCTCCTTTCCTCCTCCAGGAACCCCCCTAACCCCTCCCCCTCCCCTGCAGGAGCTGCACTTCCTGCCCCTCGCGGCGCCCGAGTTCGTGAGCATCCGCCTGCGGGACTTCCCCGGGGCGGCCACCAACGCCACCCGCTTCCGCCTGTGGCAGCCGCGGCACGAGGGCCTCCTGGCGCAGACGTGGGCGGTGGACAACGTCTTCATCGGAGGCACGCCCGTGTCGCCCAACGCCCTGCACGACGACTTCGAGAAGGCGGCGCCCGTGCCCGACGCCTGGCTGGACTGGCCCGGCGGAGAGGTCGACGTCATGTGCAAGCAGTGAGTCGCTCGCTGGGGTTGCAGGCGCCGGCGCGGGCTGCTGCTTCTGCTCTCTGGTTGTGCTTTGGTTTTGTTTGTACTTTGTGCTTTTGGTTTGTTTTTGGTTTATACTTTTTGTTAATGCTTTGTTTTTGTTTGTACTCTATGCTTTTGTTTTGTTTATACTTTTTGTTAATGCTTTGTTTTTGTTTGTACTTTGTGCTTTTGGTTTATTTTTTGTTTTTTGTTTTTTGTTTTTTTTTTTGATTTTTGTTTATGTTTGTACTTTATACTTTTGTTTTTGCTTTTTGTTTATGCTTTGTTTTTGTTTTTACCTTAGGTTTTTGTTTTGTTTTTGTTATACTTTTGTTTTTTTTGTTTATACTTTTTGTTTTGCTTTTTGTTTTGTTTTTTGTTTATACTTTTTGTTTATGCTTTGTATACTTTTACTTTTGTTTTGTTTTTGTTTATTGCTTTGTTTTTCTTTATACTTTATACTTTTGTTTTGTTTTGTTATGCTTTGTTTTTGTTTATACTTTTGTTTGTTTATGCTTTGTTTTTGTGTATACTTTTGTATTTGTTTTTATACTTTGTTTTTGCTTATACTTTATTCTTTTGTTTATACTTTCTCCTCTGTTTTATGCAATAAAATAGATTTATTCGGTTAATAAAAATCGCTCACGACCACAACCAAGACAATCCAACCAGACCAAGAAGCTGCTTACCCTCTTGCAGGAGGGGCGGGCGACGCGGCCTGGTCTTCGGCAGCCAGGAGGGCGAACACGCGCTCTACTCACGTGACCTCAGCGTCGGACCCGACTCGGTGCTGCAGTACGATGTGAGGTCAAAATCTGTTTTTTTTTGGGGGGTTGGGGTTGGATGGGGGTGGGGGGGGGGGGGAGGTTGTTCGTTGGAATCGGTTGGAGTTTGGTGTGGTGTAAGGTTGTGAATGGTGATTTTTCTTTCTTTTGTTTTCTTTCGTTCTTTTCTCTCTCTCTCTCTCTCTCTCTCTCTCTCTCTCCTCTCTCTCTCTCTCTCTCTCTCTCTCTCTCTCTCTCTCTCTCTCTCTCCTTCCTCTCTTCCTCCTCTCTCTCTCCCTCCCTCCCTCCCTCCCTCCCTCCCCCTCTCTCTCTCCTTATCTTTCATCCGTCCTTATTCCCTCTCCTCTTTCTCTCTATCCATCAACCTTTCTATCTATCTATCCCTCTCTCCACCCATATGTAACCCCCCCCCTCCTCTGCTTCTCCAAGATCATGGTGGGCTGCGGTGACGTCACGGCCCGCGACCACAGCGTCAGCGTCCAATACACGCTGGACGCCGGACTGAGCTGGACGACGGTGCGTCCGGCGAGCGGCGTCCACCACTCGAGTCCGGACTGCCTGCACGAGCTGAGGACGCCGACGGTGCACTACCCGCACGCCGCTCCGCCGGGGACGTGGACGAGGGTCGTTGTGCCCCTGTCGGATTTGAGGCTTTGTGGGTAGGTGTGTGGGGGTGGGGTGTTGTGGGTAGGTGTGTGGGGGGTGGTGGGTTTGTGGGTAGGTTGTAGGGGGGTGGGTTTGTGGGTGGGGTGAAGGGAGTGGGAGGGAGGGAGGGAGGGGAGGATGGGGGAGTTTGAGGGAGGGATGGAGGGGTGGAGAAGGGAAAGGGAGGGAGGGGGAAGGGAGGAAGGGAATGACGGGTAAGGGATGGGGATGGGGAAAAGGAGGAAAAGAGGAAGGGGAAGGGAGGGAGAGGTTGAAGGAGAGTATGTGAATAGGAAGAGCAGGAGCTGGGAAGGTTTAAGGGTTATTTCTGGGTATAGAAAGGGGAAGGGGCAGGAAGAGACAATGGGAAAGATGAGAGATAGAATTAGGTTATTCCCTTGTTAGATAGTTTCTAAGGATTTCAAAAATTACAATGAAAAAGAGGATGAAATGCTTGTTTGAATTACTTAGCGATGAAATTACGAATTAGGAGATTTAGATCGGATAAGAAGAAGTACCATTTCGCTTGATTTCGGAATGGTATTTTACCGAATAGCATTGTTAGTGAGACAATTACAAATATATCTTTATCGGAATAGACATTTAAGAAGATAGCTTTCATGGCTAATGAGCTTATAAACCTCACTTTTATTATTCCTCACCCTTATTCGTCGTATGTCACCCTTCTTACCCACACTCTCACACCCTAAGTGGTATTCTGGTACACTTCGTCACTCTTTATTTTACCGAAGCTCTCCACACTGATGATAATTCCATCACTCTTAATTCCCTACATGTCCCACACTCGCTCATACACTTTCTTACCCTCTCTCCCCCTATTTTTACCCCCCATTTCCCCCCTTTTCACCCCATATTTATCCTCTATTACAGTAATTTCTTCGAATTTTTATCCATTTTCTCCCCTCACCCGACAGCACCGTCCGCCCGTCCGTTCCGTTGGTACCAGGGCAGCTACGGCGCGCGCGAGGCCGCCGTCCCGTGGGCCGTCGACAACGTGTTCGTGGGTCCGGCCTGCCTCGACCACTGCGGGGGCCACGGCGCCTGCCTCGACGGGGAGAAGTGCGAGTGCGACGAGGGCTACGAGGGCAGCTGCACGTGCCATCTGCAGCTGGATCATCCGCAGACGCTGATGCACGATTTTGAAGGTGGGTTGGGGGACGGGAGGGGGAGGGAGGGAAGGGGAGGAGGTAAGGAGATGGCGGAGGGAAGAAGAGACGGAGAGACGGAGAGACGGAGAGACGGAGAGACGGAGAGACGGAGAGACGGAGAGACGGAGAGACGGAGAGAGGGGAGACGGGGAGACGGGGAGACGGGGAAGACGGAGAGACGGAGAGACGGAGAGACGGGAGAGACGGAGAGACGGGGAGACGGGGAGAGGGGAGACGGGGAGACGGGAGACGGGAGAGGGGAGAGAGAGAGAGAGAGAGAGAGAGAGAGAGAGAGAGAGAGAGAGAGAGAGAGAGAGAGAGAAGAGAGAGAGAGAGAAGAGAGAAGAAGAGAGAAAGAAAGAAAGAAAAGAAAGAAAAGAAAGAAAGAAAAAAAGAAAAAGAAAAGAGAGAAATAAAGAGAGAAATATATAAATGGATAGACAGAGAAAGCGAGAGCGCATGTTTACAACACTAACCAACGGATTCGTTTTCAGGCTCTGACCTCTCGGAGCAGTTCTCTCGTTGGGCGGGCAGTGAAGTGTCTCGTTTCTGCGGCGTGGTGACGGGCGAGTCGCTGGTGTTCTCGGAGCAGGGCGAGAGGACGCTCGTCACCAGGGACCTCGACCTCGAGCATGGAGGGTGAGGCGAGGGGCGAGCTGCGCTGTTTTTTTTTTTTTTTTTTTTTGGTTCATTTCTGTGAGCTTTTTTTCTTTGATTTTATTTTTATTTTTTGGTTCATTTCTGTGAGCTTTTTTTTCTTTGATTTTATTTTTATTTTTTGTTCATATCTGTGAGCTTTTTTCTTTTACTTTCTTTTTTTATTTTTCTTATGTTTTTCTGTTTGTCCCTTGTCTATCTCTCTTATCTTTTTTCATTGTTTTCTATTTATTCTTCTCCTTTTTCGTTTCTTTTTCTTTTTTTCGATTTCTTATTTCCTCCTCCTTTTTCTTCCCCAGTTTCCTCTCTTTTTCTATCTTTTATTGTTTATTTTCTTTTATTTGTTCTCTCTTCTTCATTTTCCTTTCTTTATTCTTCTTCATTTCTTCCATTCTTTTCTTATTTTTGTGTTGTTTCCTCTTTCTCCGCTGTTTCTTCTTCTTGTAGTTTCCATTTCTCTTTTATTTCTTCTTCATTCTCTCCGTCTAGCTCCTTTTATGCACGAAAATGACACAAGAGAAATCGCAAAAAAGATATATGTATATTTATCTATTTATCTACCTTTTATCTACTTATCTATTTATCTATTTATCAGTCAGTCAAAATATTATTCTGCATATCTATCGATTTATATTTTCTATCAATCTTCTTTTTTTACCCTTCAATCAATTTATCTATTATTTTTTTTACTTATCAGTCTATTTATCTGTCAATCAATTTGTCAGTTAATCATTCAAATTATTTATCAATCATTAAATCAATCTCAATTTATTAATCTATCAATATATTTATCTGCGTATATATCTATCCGCCCACCAATCCATAACTCCGCCCCCTTTCCCTCCCTCTCCCGCCCACCCCGCCACAGCGTCGTGCAGTTCTACATCCGATACGGCTGCACGCCCGACGACCTTGGCACGAGCGACGCCCCCGTGCTCCTCCAGTTCTCTACTGACGGAGGGATCACGTGGACGCTGCTGGCTGAGCTGGGGCCGGAAGCGAGGGCGGAGTCGAGGGCGGAGTCGGAGGGACGGCAGCCAATCACGCAGCACGTCACGCTCAATCTACCGGGTGAGGGCGGGGCTTAATCTTTTGTTTTTTTTTAAAGGTCTTTGGTTGGTCGTTGGTGCCTGTTGTGGTAATTATTGTTAATGTTAATGTTATTGTTATTATTGTTGTTATTGTTATTAAACATTATTATTGTTGTGGATTTGTCATTACTGTTATTATTATTATTATTATTATCAATATTATTATCATCATCATTATTATCATCATTATCATCACTCTTATTATTATTAATATCATTATCATTATCATTTTAAATATTATTTTATTATTGTTATTGTATTTATATCTATTTATTATTTGTGTGTATCTTCTGTCTTTTTCTCCTTATCTTCCTCTTATCTTTTCCTCTTTGTCTCATTGTCCATCCTACTCTCCTCTTCTCCTTCTATTCCTCCTTTCTTTCCACTTCCCTTCTCTCCTCTCTTTCATTTCACCTTACCCCCTCTTCCTTTCCACCCCCCCCTCATTAATTTTCACTTTGCCCCTCCCTCCTTCCAACACTCATCTCCCTCACCAACAACCCCATCCATTAACCTCCCCCCCCTCCTTCCCTCCCCCCAGAGACCGCCAAATCGAACGCGACCCGCCTCCGCTGGTGGCAGCCCTCGACTGACGGGGAGTTCAGCAGCATGTGGTCCATCGATGAGGTGAGAAGGGATCCCGTGTGTAAATTTTTCTTGTGGATTGATTTTGTATTTCTTAATGTTTTTTTATGTATTTTTTTTTTGCTTGTGATTTTTGTGACGTTTTTTTCTTTGTTTTTTTTATTTTCTTTATGTTCGTAATTTTCACTTTTTTTGTTGATCTTTTCTTTCAAAATATGATCTGATTTTTTTTCTTGTTTCTTGTGTTAACAAATAAGTGGTTTTCAGAATTTTCTTTATTTTATTTGTTTATTTATTAGTAGATTTTTTATTACCTATAATGGTCGCAGATTTCTTAATTTTCTTATATTTCCATTTTTCTTCTGAATTTTCACAATCTACGTATTATTCTTCTTCCTCCTCCTCCCGGTTTTGCATATCCACATCCTGGCGCGCAAGCTTCTTTTTTCTTAATTTTCTTATTTCCTTAAATTTATCTTATTTATTATCCTTATAATTCCCCAAAAAATCATTTTTTTCTCTTAATTTCGTAATTCTCATAATTTCCTTAATTTTCTATTATTACTTAGTTTTTCTTAGTTTCCTCAATTTTCCCAATCTCCTTAATTTCCTCAATTTTCTCAATTTAACCAATCTACTTAATTTTCATCAATCTTCTAAATATTCTCAATCGTCAATCTTCTCAATCTTCTCATTTTTTTCAGTCTGCTTAATTTCCTCAATGTCCTCAACCTTCTCAATTTTCTCAGTCTGATTAATTTCCTCAATCTTCTCAATTTTCTCATTCTTCTAAATTTTCTCTGCTTAATTTCCTCAATGTCCTCAACCTTCTCAATTTTCTCATTCTTCTA
>NW_020872751.1:232961-242961 GCF_003789085.1 Penaeus vannamei | reverse complement strand
TACCAGCAGCCGACGGTTTTTTTTTTTTTTTTTTTTTTTTTGGGGGGGGTTATTGTTAATTTTGTATTTCTTTATTGTATTTTGGGGGATCTTTGGATTTTGTTTTGATTTTTTTTCTTTTTTTTCTTTGCTTTTTATTTTTTATTTATTTTTCTTCTAATTCGGATATTCGATTTTTTCACATTTGCGTTCTTACACTGTTTATGACACACAACACATTAAACAAAATCACGCATCCATCAGTCCACACAAACAAACAAACAACATTTAATCATTCACAATATACCCACAATAATAACTCTGCCACAATATTTTCTATTCCCTCCCTCCCCATGTCCCTCTGCCCTCCCCCTCCTCCCTCCTTCTCCCCATCCCTCCCTCCCCCTCTTCCCCCTAACTCCCCTCCCTCCCCCTCCCTCCCTCCCTCCCTCCCTCCCTCCCTCCCCTTCCTTCTCCCCATCCCTTTCCCTCCCCTCTTCCCCTCCCCATCCCTTCTCTTCCACCCCTCTAACCCCCTCTCCCTCATCCCCCCTTCCACCCCTTCACCCCCCTCCCCCTTCCCCCTTCCCCCCCCCTCCCGCCCGCAGGTACGTGTGGCTGGAGGTCCCGCGGGCGCTGCGGTGCGAGGGCGGCCGCGTGCGGTGGTGGCAGCCGGAGCCGCAGGAGAGGAACCGGCTGGACTGGGCGCTGGACGCGGTCTTCGTGGGCGGCAACGTCACGCCCCCAGACGCGCTCACCTACGCCCATCCCGACGACTTGGTGCCGCCCATGTGGCTGAGGCGGTACAACGGGCGGATAGGTGGGTGGAGGGTCGGCGGCCCTGCTTGTTTGTTTGTGTTGTTTGGGATTTGTTTGCTTGCTTCTTTTAGAGGCTTTTTATTAGTGTGTTTATTTATACTTGTACTTATTTATTTACGCCAATTCTTGCAGAAAAATTGTATTCATATGTATAAGTATACGTATTATCATCAAAATTGTGGCAGCAATTCTTAATTTTTGACTAAAGAACAATATTATTATTATCTGTATTGCATCAATTCCCTTAGCTGAAACTTTACCGTAGATCTGTATTGCAACAATTCCGTAGCTTTACCGTAGATCTGTATTGCAATAATTCCTTCTACAATGAAACAATTCCCCCAGTGGAAACTTTACCGTACATCTGTATTGCGACAATACCCCTAGTTGACACATTTGTATTCAACAACTCCCACGTAACCGTAGATCTGTATTACAACAATCACCCCTAGCGGAATCTTTACCGTACATCTGTATTGCAACAATTACCCCATTCCATGCCCATAGCTTTGTATTGCAACAATTTCTCTGCAATGTCAACCTTTCCAGACAACTACTGCGATAACGACTTGCCGATGTACACCATGATGTCCACGGCCTCTGAACCAGCTCTTATCCAGACCAGCGACATACAGGTAAGTGAGAGTAAGAGTGAGAGTAATCTTTCTCTTTGGCGTTCTGGTTATGCAGTTTTAGAAGATGTATAATCCATGAAGGAAAGATTAATTCGAGTTTGTGTTGAGTATTCTTACTCTTTTGTGTTTGGGTTGTACAGTTTTAGTCAGAAGATATATAATCCATGAAGGAGAGATTAATTCGAGGTTGTGTTAAACATTTTTTTAAAAGTTGTATTTAACATTATTTGATGTCTGATTTTGCGGTTTTCATTTAGAAGTATTCTTTACTAAGTAGTATAAAAGTGAAATGATGAAATTTATATTGCTTTATATGAGTATCTTTTCTCATTTATTACATATTTCAGATCAGAAAAGCTATCATCTAGAATGTATCCAATCTTTAACCGAACAGGTTGTTTGAAAAATATCATCTAGAACGTATCCAATTTTTACCCATTTTTTATTTTTAAACAGAAAACTCTATTGCTTATTTCTTTTTATCAGAAAAACTAACACCTAGAACGTATCCATGTTTTAATATGTCCAAACACCTTTCAGGGAATCTGAATAATTCTCTGGTTGACTCCACAGGTGGGAATCAACCACTCGATCAGTTTCCAGCTGGCCATCGGCTGCGGCGCCACGTGGGACAACCAGGTGGTCCCTGTGAAGTGAGTCTGGGAGAATTTTCGTTGGTTTTGATTTTTTTTTGTTGCCAAGTGCGGATATTGTGTTGTTTTTATGCGTGGTAGATGTTTTATTTTAATCACTATGTATTTTGGATTTTTTTTGTGTAGTTATACGTATGTAAAGTAATTTATGTATGTTTCTATCACGGGCTGTTGTTACTTATGATTGATCATTTTTTATTATATTCTTTCCTTCCAACTAAAATTCTTTCTCTTCTATTCCAATTTTTAAAATTTCTTTCCTTCTAGACTATAAAATGCTCTCTTTCATATTCCACTTTTTAAAAAAAATCCATTTCCTTCCAGACCAAAATTCTTTCTTTTCTTTTCCACTTTTTTATTTCTTTCCTTCCAGAATATTCCATTTTCTTAAACAGATATAATTTCCTCCCAGACTGGAATACTCGGTGGACTTTTGTTTCTTTCTTTCTTCCTGTTTTGCCTTTCTTTCTTTCTTTTCTATTCCATTTTCTTTTTTTTTCTTTCCTCCAAACTAAAATTCTTTCTTTTCTATTCCATTTCTTTTTTATTTCTTTCGTCCCATACCATAAAACGCTTGCTTTTAATTCCACTTTTCTTAAAATTCCCCTTCCTCCCAGACTCGAATACTCGGTTTTCTTTCTTTTTTTTCTTTTTTGCCTTTCTTTCTTTCTTTTCTATTCCATTTTCTTTTTTATTTCTTTCCCTCCAAACTAAAATTCTTTCTTTTCTATGCCATTTCTTTTTTATTTCTTTCCCTCCAAACTAAAATTCTTTCTTTTTCCTATTCCATTTCTTTTTTGTTTCTTTTTAGACTATAAAACGCTTCCTTTTAATTCCACTTTTCTTAAAATTCCTCTTCCTCCCAGACTCGAATACTCGATGGACTTTTCTTTCTTTCTTCCTTTTTTGTCTTTCTTTCTTTCTTTTCTATTCCATATTCTTTTTTATTTCTTTCCCTCCAAACAAAAATTCTTTCTTTTCTATGCCATTTCTTTTCTATATCTTTTTTTCCTTTTCTTAAATTCCTCCTTTTCTTTCTTTCTGTTTTCCTTTTTTGCTTTTCTTTCTCTCTTTTCTATTCCATTTTCTTTTGTATTTCTTTCCCTCCAAACTAAAAAAAAATCTTTTCTATGCCATTTCTTTCCTCCCAGACTATAAAGACTAAAAAATTCCACTTTTCTTGCTTTTTTTCTTTCTTTTTTTTTTTTGCCTTTTTATTCCATTTTCTTTTTTATTTCTTTCTCTGCAAACTAAAATTCTTTCTTTTCTATGCCATTTCTTTCGTCCCAGACTATAAAACGCTTCCTATTAAATTCCACTTTTCTTAAAATTCCCCTTCCTCCCAGACTCGAATACTCGGTGGACTTCGGCAACAGCTGGCGCCTGGTGAGGGAGGCGTGTCTCCCGGGGAACACCAGCTGTGCGGAGGTCACGGACGCCTCGGTGTACTACGCGCCGCTCAGATGGCACCGATTCGTGTACCCTCTGGCGCACGTTGGGCCGGCCAGGTGGGTTGGCGGGGTGGGGATGGGGTGGGGGAAGGGGGTGAAGGGGATAGGGGTGGCCAGTGGGTGTCGGGGGGAGTGGGGAGGGGTGGCCAGGTGGGGTGTTGAGGGGAGTGGGGGAGGGGAAGGGGGGAGGAGGAAAGGTAGGGGTGTGTGGGGAGAGGGGAGGCCAGGTTGGGTGATGGGGGGAATGGGGGAATGGGAAAGGGGGAAGGGGAGGGAGGCTGAGGGTAAAAAGTGTTCTTTATGTTCTAATTTTTTTCGACGATTCCAAAGAAATGGAAATCAATCCCGCTCTGAACGGCCATTGAACATCGCTTTTTTTTCTTCTCTTTTTTGTCCTTTTTTTACCCAACAAAGCAAAATCAACTACATCTCTTGTGCTGTGAAGAGATCCATTCTCATCCCTTTTCTACATTTATCAACCTGACTCCGGTCCCATCCCTCCGTCTGCCCCGCCCAGGTACGTCCGCTTCCGCTGGCTTCAGGCGCCCTCGCACGACGTCAGCGGCGCCCACCGGTGGTCCCTCCGCGACGTCTACATCGGCAGGTCGTGTCCCAAGCACTGCCTGGGCCGCGGGTCGTGTCTGTTCGGGGCGTGTCGCTGCGACGCCCAGTACGCCGGCGACCACTGCCAGCGGGTCGTCGTCGATAATGTGGTAAGATGGGGTCGTCGGTCGAGTTTCGTTTCATTTGTTTTATTTAGTCGGTTGGGTGTTTTTTCGTTTGTATTCTCTGGTGGGTGTTTTTTGTGTGCCGTACATGTGGGTTTCAGGTGTTGTTTTATCTTCTTTGTTTATGATAGATGTAGAGGAATAGGAATATGGTCATCTGGAATCATCGTTTTTGTCTTTTTGTTCTGTAGACGGCGATTTTTTTATATTTCGGTTATGTATATATTTTGTGTTTCCTTCCCCGTATGTATTGTTCCTGTTTTCCTCGTACGTTCATGAGACCCCTCCCCCCCGGCAGCCCTTCATCCGCGACGAGTTCAGCGAGCGCGCCTTCCGGAGCCACTTCCAGCAGGTGCAGGGCGCCCTCATCTCCGAGGGCTGCGGCGGGCTGGAGGTGCCGCCCACGGCCACCTTCCAGGGCGCCCACACCCGCCAGCTCCTCACCCAGCCCGTGGACACCCGCAGCGGCAAGTTCGTGTACTTCGTCGCCCAGATCGGCAGCGCCCACGGCAGCGGGGTGTGCGCGAGGGCGGCCCACCGGCACCACAACGTGTTTGTGCAGTACTCCGTTGATGGAGGTGGGTTGGGGGGGAGAAGGGGGAGGGGGATGGGGGGAGAAGGAGGAAGGGTGGGGAGATGGAGGGGAGGGGGAGAGGGTAGGGTGAGGGAGGAGCAAGGGCTTTGGTGAAGGGAGGAAGAAGGATGGGGAGGGTAAAAGAAGGGAAAGGGAGATATATAGATTGATTGATTGGTTATTTTAGATATTTAGATAGATAGATAGAGACAGATAGATAGATAGATTGATGTACATATAGATAGATATATAGATATAGATAGATAGACAGATAGATAGATAGATAGACCCATAGCAACCAGATTCTCTCTCTCGCCCCACGCCCACCGCCTCTTTCCTTCCAGGCATTCGCTGGCACCTTCTCCGGGAGCTCGACCACGAGCTGTACGTCGACCCGCGCGAGGAGTACATCGTGCTACCCAGTCACGCCCGGAGCCCCGCCACTGTGTTCAGGTAGGGTGGGCGGAAGGGGGGTGGGTGGAGGGAGGGGGGTGTAGGGTGGGTGGAGGGGGGGGTGTAGGGTGGGCGGAGGGAAGGGGGTTGGGTGAAGGGGGGGGGTGAAGGGGAAGGGGGGTGTAGGTGGGGTGTGGGTGTAGGGTGGGTGTGTGTGTGTGGGGGGGGGGCATGTGTGTGTGTAGGGGTGGGGGGAGGTATGTGTGTGTACGTGTGTTTGGGGGGGGGGAGTGAGTGGTGTGTGTGTGTGTGTGTGTGTGTGTGTGTGTGTGTGTGTGTGTGTGTGTGTGTGTGTGTGTGTGTGTGTGTGTGTGTGTGTGTGTGTGTGTGTGTGTGTGTGTGTGTGTGTGTGTATCTGTTTATATATCTTAATTGCTCTTACTTACGCATATACATATACCCATACACCTTAAAATAATTATCACATCATCCCTCTCCTTTCTCCCTTCTTCCCCCTCTCCTCTCCCCCTCTCCTCCCTCTCCTCCCCCTTCACCCTCCCCCCTCTCCCCTCTCCTCTCCCTCTCCCTCCCCCTCTCCCCTCTCCCTCCCCTCCTCCCTCCCCCTCTCCCCCCTCTCCTCTATCCCTCCCCTCTCACCCCCTCTCCCCCTCCCCCCCCTCTCACCCCCTCTCCTCCCCACAGGTTCTGGCAGCCCCGCCCCTCCCCCCCCCGCCTGGTCCCTCGACGACCTGTTCATCGGCGGCTCCGAGATCAGCGCCGCCTCCCTCCTCGACCGCTTCGAGGGCGACCCCGCGGTGAGGCCCCTGCGGCTGCCTCTGCTGGGGGGGCGCTGCTGTTGGGTTGCTGTTGTTGTTTATTATTATTGTTTGATTATTATTTGTTATTTGATTATTATTGTTATTGGATTATTATTTATTGGATGATTATTTGTTATTATTTATTTGTTATTGGATAATTATTGTTATTGGATTATTATTTATTGGATAATTATTTGTTATTGGATTATTATTATTGTAATTATTGTTATTGGATTATATTTTATTGGATAATTATTGTTATTGGATTATTATTTATGGATAATTATTTGTTATTGATTATTTTATTGGATAATTATTGTTATTGGATTATTAATGTTATTTAATTATTGTTGTCATTTGATTATTATTGTTGTGAATGGTAATGATGATAATGTCGATAATGTTCATGATGATAATGATGATAATAAACAACATGATGTTAATGATTATGATAAGAATATTGTTTTTATCATCATCATTATCATTATTATTATTATTATTATTATGACTATTATAATTATTATTATTATTATTATAATTATTACTATTATTATTATTACCATTATTATTGATATTACAAGTTCCAGTTAGAAAAATCTTACAGTTAGAACAATTATCTTGCTTACATTGTTTTAGTGATAATAATATTACTGTCATACACTTAACAAAATAATTAGACCCCCCTTCAAAACCCACCCGTTTTCTCCTTCCCTACCCACATACCCACATACCCACAAATCCACATGTCCACAAATCCACATACCCATTTATCCACGTACCCACATATCCACATACCCACGTACCTACATATACCACCCCACGTACCCACATACCGTACCCACATACCCACAAACCCACATACCCATTTCTCCACGTACCCACATACCCGCATTCACCCTCTGACCTTCCCCCCCCCCCCGCAGGTATCCGAGTGGCTGTTCGCGCCCCACAGCGAGGCCCACAGCGACTACTGCTCGAGCGGCACCAACGGGTCCCTGGTGTGGGGTCCCGAGAGCCCGGGGCGGAGGGCCATCACCACGCAGGAACTCATCGTCTCCGAGGGCCACGTCCTGCAGTTCAAGGTGTGGAGGGGGGGGGGGAGGGAGGGGAGGGGGAGGGGGGAGGGGGAGGGGGAGGGGAGGGGAGGGGAGGGGAGGTAGAGGGGAGGGGAGAGGGGGAGGGGGAGGGGGGGGAGGGGAAGGGGGTGGAGGGGGGAGGGGAGAGGGGAGGAGGGAGGGGGAGGGAGGAGAGAGGAGGGAGGGGAGGGTGGGAGGAGGAGGAGGTGGAGGTGGAGGGAGGAGGAGGGGGAGGTGGAGGAGGAGGAGGAAGTGGAGAAGGAGGGAAGTTGAAGGGGGTGGAGGTGGTTGAGGAGGTGGAGGTGAGGTTGAGGTGGGTGTGGAGAAGAGGGGTAGGTGGAGAGGAGGGAGGAGGTTGAGGAGAGGGTAGAGGGTGTAGGGGAGGGGGATGGGGAGGAGGAAGAGGAAGAGGAGGAGGAGGGGAGTGCTGGTGGTGTTCTGTTACTGCTACTACTATTATTATTATTACTATTATTATATATATTTTATGATTATCATATTATTAGTGTTTATTGCTTTGTTCTTGTCGCTATTATCATTATTGTTATTATCATAAAATCATCATCATCATTATTACTGTTACTATTATTATGATTACATTTTGGTTCTTGAGTACACATAATTCTACGGACATTTAACGCCCGTTTCATTTACCAGTTGGCAGAAATTCTAACTCGTATACGTGAAAATGCCTAGAAATACATTCAGAGATTTTTTTTAGGAAAAATTATAAATCTACTCCAGATAAATAGCTTAGAACGTCCTTTTTGTCATACTTTTACCAAAACCTGTTTTTTTTATTTATGCTATTATTATTATAATCATTATTATTATTATTTTGATTTTGATTTGTTACTATTACTGCATGGTTATTATCATTAATGATATTATCATTATTATTCTTATTACTTGTTATTGTTTATTATATTATTATTGTTTGTTGTTGTTATTATTGTTACTTTTACTGTCTTTTTTGTCCTTTTTCGACAGACATTATCATTGATATTATTATCATCATCATCATTATCATCATATGCTTTCTGACAGACGACCCACCCATCCCAAAATACATATACCCTTTTCGCCCCTTCAGATATCAGTCGGGTGCGGGACAGTGGAGCAGGAGTGTCGGTACAGCCCTGGCGTTCGTCTGGAGTACAGCCGAGACGGTGGGGTATCAGGCTGGGATTTGGTACGCGATCTGTGCCTCCCTGGTACCTCCCCTGACCCCGACTGCCTGCCTTATACTTTCCACTCGCAGTCGGTGTACTACCCTGATACCCATACCCGCTGGATGAGGGTTACCATTCCTCTGCCTGAGAAGACGTGGGCCAGGTGAGGACAGAGGAGAGGTAGAGTTAATTACAGGTGCAGGTGAGGGTAGAGTTTTTATTTGGGACGAAATAGATACAGTTACAGGTGAGACGAAATAGATACAGTTACAGGTACAGGTGAGGGTAGAAATTGATACAGTTTTTTTATTGTTTTGAGTACAGTTAGATGGGTACGGTTACGCTTACATGGGTACGGTTAAGTTACATTTGAGTCGGTTATTAAACTATGAGAGGAAATGGATAGTTACAATTACAGTTACAGTTGTTATGTGAGACGAAAATCATACAGTTTGAACCGTATTCATGTTGACAAATGGAGAAAAAGGATGCATGAGAATGAATATTTTTACATTACAAGAGATGCATTTGACAGGTTTCGAATCTATTTTCGTCAGGAATACATGTATTTCTGACAAAGATAGAATCGAAAACCGGTCAGATACATTTCTTGTATTGTGAAGATATTCATTCTCATTCATACCTTTTCTACATGATACAGTTTGTTAGTGGTTTAAGTACAGTCAGATTGAGAGATTCAGTCAAGAATTACTACGGTTATAGTTGAGTTAGAGTTGTTATTTGAAACGAAATTAATAGTTTATTAGTCATTTGAGAATAAAGATTGCGAAAAGCAGCTCAGAATTACAAATGAGTTGCTTTTTTTTTAAACAAAAATAATTCAGTTGAATCAGTTAGGTTGAAATATGACGAATTTATGACGTGACTTTCTTATTTGAATTAGATATATATCGAGACGAATCTGATATTTAATTGATATTGGGATTCCGAGATTGGCGCTGTTCCAGTGACATAGAAAATGTTTGGAGGAATATTTTATTTGAAACGTTTTGTAAACAGCTTTTTAATTTGCATTTGTCTTCTGTACATGAATATACTTTAACACTAAAAACCTATGTATGTATTGCTTATGCATGCTTGCATACGTTTACATACGAACGCATTAAACAACACACACATACATACACAACACACATACACACAACACACACATACACACACACACACATACACACACACACACAACACATCACACACACACACACACACACACACACACACACACACACACAACACACACACACACACACACACACACACACACATACACACACACACACACACACACACACACACACACACATACACACACACCACACATACACACACACACATACAACACACCCATACCACACGCAGACACACACCTCCCAGCAACCCCCACCTCTCCCTAACTACCCCCTCTCCCCCCTCCAGCACGACGCAGCTCCGATGGGTTCAGGAGGTCAGAGGTCAGGGCAGCAAGGTCACGCCCTGGTCCCTGGACGACGTGTATGTGGGCGAGGCCTGCCCTGACCACTGCAGCGGCCACGGGGACTGCGTCGACGGCGTCTGCACCTGTGATGCGGGATACGAAGGTGGGTGGTGGGTCGGCTGGGGGTCTTCGGTGGGTCTTGTCTTGGTGGGTCACTGGGTTAGAGGTGGGTTCATGTGGGTCTTTGGTGGCTTAGAAGTGGGTTCA
>NW_020872751.1:215461-227961 GCF_003789085.1 Penaeus vannamei | reverse complement strand
AGCTCTTATTAATAACAGAGTTAAGTGCTATATTTTGGTCTTCAGATGTAATTTATGCAAATTATTCTATTATGATTAACAATATGGCAAGTCTGCAGGACATATAATTACCAGTACCTTACAGAACCATAAGTCACTGAACAATATTAATCTTTGGTAAACAAAATAACATGTATATAAATGCTTGCAAGCATACAAAATATTACAAAATCTACAGTTTCATAGAATACTTTAATATAAAGTAAAGGCTATGGAAGAAGGTGAGATTTTGCATATCTTTGACAGCATGAATATGCTATTTTGTGTGAATATATACACATAGCAAACCTAAATTACCTAACATATCACTATATAAAAGCTCTATCACTCACTACGTTTGCTATCAATTCCTATAAACTCAGTACAAAAAGTCACTACTGTCTGTCATCCAAGCAACACAGAATGTAAATACTCATACTTTGCTAAGCAACATCAAATATAAGTTGGTCTACACAACTGGCTAATAAAAGTGTTTTCCTGAAAACAAGGTTACATATGCCATCATTCTACACATGTATACATGATAGAAAAAAAAACAATCAAACACACAAAATCTAATACTTCTTTATATGGAAATAATGACCAAATATTAAAAGACTCAGTTACATTATAATTAATAATAATAATGATAATAATAATAATAAACTTGTCAGTGACAGTATGTATTAACACTCATCTTCAATCAAACCAAAAATATCAACTACTCTCAATCGCATACAACAACACAACTTTTCTAAGTAATCAAAGGTCTGTTGCCCCAGTCCTCTTGTCTCGGTTCTGTTGCCTCAATCCTGTTACCTCAGTCCTGTTACCTAATTCTGTTGCTCATTCACTCCCCCATTCACTTGCTCGTCCATGAGGGTCAGGATATCTCCAAGGGACTGCAGATAGAAGAGTGGCAGCTGCTTCTGCTTCTGGGGGTCTTGAGGCAGCTCCCGGGCTTCCATGAGGGTCGAGACACCGCTCAGGACCAAGATGCTCCACATGCCGCTCTCATTGCCGAACAGGATGTCCGTGTGTAGCCTGCAATATTTGAAAAGACACAATATGGATTTTGTATTTTTCTAAGAAGAATTTAGAATGTTTAACTCAGCTTCTTTGGTACAAACATTTCTTTTCTTCTTGGTATGTGTTGTGTGTTTGTATTGGATATCTTTTGTCTGCAAACTAGTACTATTTTTGTAGGAATTTGAAACCTAACATGTTTTGAATAGCCTTTATATTTTTATTTTTATTTTTTGGTGTGGTATAGGTCTCATATTATTTTAGAACACAATGCCAAGAGAATAATTACTTATCTATGAATAACTTATGTTTTCATTTTCTACATTTAGTTTTGTTATTACAATATGAAACTGAGTCCATGAACAACATAACTTATCACACAGCAAATAATTTTATGTGAACCAATAACATACTATACCACCACCACCAATAGCATCAGCCTCTCATCCTCAAACTGTGAATTGACTTACGTGTCCCCGAAGAGCAGAGTCTTCTCAGGCTGGAGGTTGAAACGAGCTTGTAGCATGTGGAAGATGTTGAGCGAAGGTTTACCCATGACGCGTGCTGGGCGTTCTGAGGCTGCCTCTATGGCATTGACTATGATTCCAGCAGCTGAAAGTTTTGTATTTTATTTTGTTAAGAAGTTTATGATATCTTTATAGTTTTGATTCCTCTTTAGTAATTTCTTTTCTCTTTTTAGAAATTTAATGATGCACTTTTTCTAATTAACTTTTTATCTGGTAATTGTGTATAGCATATTACATTCTCTGTTCTTCTACAGATGTTCATAATAATGTAGCCATTACTGTCTACTTTTACAAGGAAGTATGTACCTATATATCTTTCAGGAATATTGAAGCTGTAAATATGAATATTTATCTCTATAAAAACATAAACAGAAGAGCAAACACATACATTCAAAGCTCACCTGGCAAGTGATAGTTGGTTCCCTGCACTATGTACTTCTCATCAGTATTGGTGGCTATGAACAAGCAGTCTGGGTCCTTGAGGTAACATGTGGCGCGGAGGAGCTTGTCGTAGTTGAAGTCTCTGTCGAAGCCAACGACTACGGCCCCAACGCCAGGGTCGAGCCCTAACTTTCCCTCGACTACTGCATTGTACAGGGGGCCTTCAATTGTTTCTGGCTGGAAGTGAGAATGCAGATATTTTAATAAGGGGACAGGCTAAAACTATTGATTACTCATTCAATGTCTGTAAATCTTGTAAGACTGAATATGTGAATACATGTGTATTATAGGATATAGGTTTTTGCCAGGGTCATATATTTTGGAAATATACATCAATTTCTTCCCCAAAATTCATCTTCCCTGTACCATGACTATGCCAGTTTATCTCATACTGCCTGATCCGACATTCATGATATAAATACATTTAGGCATTGAATATCACAGCATATACAGCATCAGTAAATAAAGGAAACTAGCATTAAAAGAATCCAGGTATTTGTTGTTATTGCTCTCGGTGAATGAGTATTCTTTTTGGTCAGTGATTATCTATTATTGGAACTAGTACAGTAGTTACAGCTGTGGTAGATACAGGCAGTGCAAATGAAACAAGTAATGTGGCATTTAGGAAGTGCATATTATGAATTTTCAGTTAAATGTATTTTTATATGGAATTCCTGCTTCTTATTAACATACAGAAATTCACACTTGATTTAACTTCCCCTTGCAGTGATTAATTTCATTGATTTACAGTTCAGGCTTATCTTTTAATGCCCTAACTACTCATTGTCTGTTATGCAGTATGAGGAAGCATTTAATGTTTTTGAAATCCTTTATATAAAGAGATTTCGGTAATGCCGATTACTTAAACAGGGATGCTTCTAAAATAATTTAGCTTCGTTATGATTGTATGTGTGGGGGGGGGGATGGATGTTTGAATTTGTGTGTGTGTGAAAGTTTTTGAGTGTATGTTTGTGTCTGTGTGTGGGACTTTGTGTGTGTCTGATATTTGGTGTTTGTTTATTTTCTGTGTGTGTGTGTGTGTGTGTGTGTGTGTGTGTGTTGTGTTGTGTGTGTGTGTGTGTGTGTGTGTGTGTGTGTGTGTGTGTGTGTGTGTGTGTGTGTGTGTGTGTGTGTGTGTGTGTGTGTGTGTGTGTGTGTGTGTGTGTGTGTGTGTGTGTGTTCACTAAAAAACAAAGTAGATTATCAGAATTTAACAGGATTCCTTATTTTTCTATCCATCAGACATGGCTATGATCTGCTGTAGCAGTAATGTAATTGAATTCTAGACATATCATTCTAAATGCATTCAGTGAAAATCATTTAAAAAAAACAACCAAATTATATTTCAAAATCTTTGCGTGATTTTTTTCAACATATATATTAATACAAATCATATATTCCCATTATATCAACCATATAAAAATATAACAAATAAACTGAACTATAAGGTATTTTGTTTATAAATTCCTCTAATCAAATTCATTCAAAGTTCAATACTCAATTCACCAGTAATTTATTTAACGATCCAGTGATTAACCCTTTTGTTCCCTCATTGAAATATCTAGTTATTTATTCATTAATCCATTAGTCAGTTTATTCATTCATACGTATATCTTTTCACAATCATTCATACTTTTATCTTTTCACTGTCATTCATACATTTATCTTTTCACATTCATTCAGGCATTTACTCATTCAGTCATTCCCTCACACAACCATTCATTTTATCTCTTGCTCTATTCTCCTGTCTGTCAGTCTATCTTTCTATCTGTTCTTCCAGCTTATCTACTTTTATAGTTTCATCCATCCATCAATACATTTTTGTATCCATTCACATATTATTTGTCTCCATTTACATGACCATATAATTTTCATGTATCTACAGTACAATTAACATTGGCTTACTAGGAAAATTCTTGTTACTACATAAAGCATTTGCCTAGAGATTAATAAACTATGATAAGGCATAATATAAACATAGTAAATTTTTATACTAATACCTGTATGCCAAGATGCATACATCTCTTTATGAAAAAATACACACCAGCACTATTGCTACTTAGCTCCAGTGTTAAATAAACTTCCAACTGTGTGAGTGAAAGTATAGAAAAGGAGCAAATATTCAATTATAAGAATAATATTGATAATAAACCAAAACAGGGTGTTATATACTGGTTATGTATCAACTTTCTAAACACGTACGAGAAATGGTTGAGTTGATTACAAGAGAGAGACTCAAGGTTTTGGGAAAAGCACTAAAGATGATCATAATATCAATAATATACCAAGAGAGCATGTTATTCATTGGTTATGACATTTCTAAAGTTGTAGACGACATTACTGAACTGATTACAGATGAAAGATTCAAGCACTAAGCTGCTACTGACTTGAAATCAAGTGTAGATTCATTCCTAAGATTCTTCATATTAGTTGACTACACTGGCCATTAATTCACCATGATCTGAAACTGAAATCAGCACACTTTGCATAGAGATATTGTTAAGTAAACTGTTGTTTCTGGAGCTGTAAGTAACTCCGGCAATGCATCTGGTATTGTGGCACTGTAAGTAATTCCTGTGAGAGATCTGAACTCCTATAAAGACTTTCAAAGCACAGAGATTATTTGATATATTTCATGCATTAAGAAATCACAGGTTGAATAGCTGTAAATACCCTGTACCTGTCAGAACACATAACCATTTGCTGTAATATATAGCTTTGGATACAAAATATCTTGCTTTTTAGGGAACAGTAGGAGAGGAAGATAAAACAGATGGTTGGGGAAAAAGAGGAAACTGGATAAAGAACAGACAGAATAAGGAAGAATGAGACAATTTCTGGAATTGGAAGAGAGAGAAAGTTTCATAAATCATAGATGGGAAAATTGAATACTCTTCCTTGCTTTTTTTTGATAACTACTGTCTGAAACATCAAGAAAACAAACACACTGATAAAGAACCGCCTCATTTCATATAGACTAAAACATCTATTCAAAACATCTATTAAAAAAATAAATAAAAAAAAAATAAAAATCATTGAAAAAAATCAAGCACACAGAACAGTCCAGTACTTACACCAGTACCAATGGTAGTAATGCCGACTTTCTGAATTTCCTCTGCGAGACCGGGAGACCCTATGATGTAGGCCTTCTTGTCGAAGCCGATTTCCTTGAGGTATTGTGCTGCGATGTACGGGGAGCTCAGGATGTGGTCCTGGAAATGAACGATGGATTTTGAGTTAAGTTGAAGGGGAGAAAAGAGAATGAGTTGGGTTATTAAAGGGAGAACTATAGAATAAAAGAAAAAATATCTGTGGATGAAGTCAGGTTGAGAAAAAGGGTTGTGCTGAAATTACTCAAGACATTTTTCATGTTTTAATGAAAGGTAAAAAAAATAAATTAATCAAATTAAAAAACAAAAATCATTCTGAGATTCCAAAAAGAAGGAAAGAAAAAAAAAGTTTTGAAAAGGAAAAAAACATTAGAATGAGATTCAATAACACATTTGTATATTTCAATGTATTATCAAATTATCCTATTTCTTTAATTCCCCTCTCCTCTCCCCATCTTCATCCTTTATCCTTTCATTCTCCTCTTTTCTCATTCTCTTTCCCTTATTCTCTCTCCTCCCTCTTTCTTTCCTTTGTCTTCACTTTCAATGCCTATCTTTCATCTCCTCTCTCCCTTATCCACTCTCCTTTATTCTCTTTCCCCCTCCCTCTCTCCTTCCTTTATTCTTTCTCCCTATCTCTCCCTCCTTCCTTTGTTCTCTCTATCTCTTCCTCTCCCATCCCTTTGTTCACTCTCCCTCTATCTTGTTCTTTTCTTTATTCTCTCTCCCTCTCCCTCTCTCCTTCCTTCATTCTCTCTCCCCATCTCTTGCAATTTCCTTTATTCTCTCTTCCGCTCCCTTTCTCTCTTCCCCTCTCCCTCTCTCCTTTTATTCTCTTTCTCTCCCTCTCTCCTTTTATTCTCTTTCTCTCCCTCTCTCCTTCCCTTATTATCTCTCTCCCACTCTCCCTTCTTCATTCTTTCCTTCATCATCTCTGACCTTTCTTCTTTGTGAGGCATCTCATCCTCTCCTTATTCCCTTCCACAATTTTCTCTCCTTCTCTCCTTCTCTCCTTTCTCCTCCTCGATGTCCACGGCCCTCCTCACCTTCTCCACATTGAATCCCAGCTGTCGGCATTTTGCAAAGTAGTGGTCCTGGGTTTTGGTGGAATTGTTGGTGATAAGGAATACTCTCTTTCCCATCTGCTTGAGGCGTTCCAGGGCTTCACGAGAGCGAGGGATGACGTCCATGCCCTGAGCTCCCTGCCATAGTACACCTGAAATGATGGTATATTTGGGAGAAATAGGTATGGGGTTTGATAATTAGAATGGATTTAGTGAAGGAAAAGGAAGGTATATTTGAGAAGATATATTAGGGAAAGGTTGGTATGTGGTTGGTTAATGAGAATAGTTCATTAGTTTCAATAGGAAAGGTCCATTATGGTTTCTTGAAAGACCAAATAAGAGTTAGCTTGTTTTAGTAAAGGAAAATGAAGGTATATCGGAAAAGGTAGTTTACATGTTTGATTAATGAGAATATTTTACAGGATTTATGGGAAAAATTTGTCAGGGTTTACTGACAGATCCGTTAGTTACCTTATTTTAGTGTATGAATAGAAAGGCAAATCAGGGAAAGGTAGTTATATGGTTGGTTTATGAGAATTATTTTGTTTTGATGGGAAAAGTTTATTAGATTTAAAAGATCGGACAAATTAGAATTTGCTCATTTTAGTGAGTAAATCTAGTTTTGGATACAAAATTTGTTTTAATGTGATGTGCTGAGTTTAGAATATGGAAACTGAGAGATTTCTTTTACGAGGAATAAAAATGAAAGAAAATTTATAATTTTGATAGAATAAAGTAAAATCTATTATTTTTTTGTGAAAGGAAGATGCAATTTTCTTTGGAAATTAGACATGATCTGATGATTATTGGAACTGAGATTAACTGAAAATACTTCTGTTTGTTAATGAAATTTAAAAAAAAGTTAAATTTACAGGAGTGATGTAATTTCTCTGTATTAATTAAGTGCAAAATTATATTCACTTGACTTCATGTGATTAAAGTGAGATTTTTTATTGCTAATGATATGAAAATGAAGTCAAGTAACAATGGCCAAATGAAATGAAAATTGCCTTCACGACTGTTAATGAAGAGAAAATAAAATATAAGATAATCATATAAGTATATAAGATGTCATATTGTTCTTCACTCTGATAAGAGTAGGAAAATTAATAAGTATGAATAACTTACATGATAAAGATACAAAGTTATCTATTTTAAATGTTTCTGCTGGTCATAACAGTTATATTTTGTTTATAAAGTTACCTAAAATTTTAGTATATATATCATATATTAGTTATACCCCTCTGCTGCCATATATACCACATGTCTAACTAATGGGATATAAAACATGAAAGACAGAAAACATATATACACTATAAAGATAATAAAAGTACATATATTTATGTTGTAATCATAAATACTTATCATTCAATATTGTCTTTTCTTCATTCGAACTATCATTTACTTATAAGCCTTCAAATTCTGTATGTTAATTATTTTATATATAACTTAGTCATAATGTTTATAAACATTCGTAAAGAAATAAACAAAATGAGTCACATCTAATTATTATCCACATTTTCCCCCCCGAAGAACACATAAAAGTAAATCAAATCTGAATTTTGAGTGCAGGAAAACTTATTTTTAACCGCAGCCAATTTTAAACTCCGCGAAATAGGTCAACGGCCTGAAAATAGGCATTGCTTTGGTCTGGTGTCCGTTTTCTGTGTACTTTTTAATCTTATTTCAGTCCAATATTCAACACTACTTAAATAGTACACTTCATTTGTTTACACTTTTCATACACTAGACAAATTCATAATCCGTTTTCTAAATCCACTTCAAAACCACTTCACCCGATATCAAATAGAGTTCCTCTTTGAAACATATAGGTCACACATACAAATACACCATATATATATAGAAAGAAAAAAATAACATACTCACCATCACAGTCTAATAACACTGTATCAATTTCAGAAAGTAACTGTATCAGGGAATCCCTATCCATAGACATAGGCAGCGTTTCCATTGTGTTGGCTTGTGCGAACTCGGGGGAGAGAGAGAGAGAGAGGTAAAGAGGGAGAGAGAGACACGCGAGAGTGTTTTGGGTGCGAGCTCTGCTCACTGACTGGCCTCCCGTCTTGAGGGTTTTAAAAATAGGTTGTGAATAAGAGGGGTCTGCTCTCCCCCTCTTCCTTCTCAAAGCTACTCCCCTTCTCTCGCTATCTTTCTCTATTTCTCTCTCTTCGGCTAAGTCTCTCTCTGTCTCTGTCCGTCTGTCTGTCGTTCTCTCTCTCTCTCTCTCTCTCTCTCTCTCTCTCTCTCTCTCTCTCTCTCTCTCTCTCTCTCTCTCTCTCTCTCTCTCTCTCTCTCTCTCTCTCTCTCTCTCTCTCTCTCTCTATATCTATCTATCTATCTCTATCTATCTATCTCTATCTCTTTCTCACTCTCTTTCGCTCCTTCTTCGCCTTCTGCTACTTCTATTGCTACTACTACCATTTCTTCTTTTTCTCCTCTTCCTCCTCCCTTTCCTTCTGTTTCTTCTATTTCCCCTCTTCTGCTTCTTCTATTTCTTCTTCCTCTTCTTATCATTATTATTATTGCTGATGTCGTTATTACTATATCCCCTACTTTTTCTCCTCTCCTCCACTTTCTTCTTCTCCTCCTCCTCCTTCTCTCCCTCTTCTGCTTTCTCTTCCTCCTGTTCCTTCCTTCCATTTCCTCCTTCCTCTACCTTCTCCTCCTCCTCTTCATCCCTCTATCTTGTCCTCTTACTCCTCTTCCTCTTCCACTCTGCATTTTCTTTTCTTTCTTTTTTCTTTTTTCTTCTTGTTCTTTTCTTTTCTCCTCCTCCTCCTCCTCCTTCTCTTCTTCCACTCCCTCCTTCTTTCTCCTTCTCCCCCCCCCTCCTCCTCCCCTCCCCTCCCCCACCTCTTCCTCCTCCCCTGCCCCTCGTCAGCCATACTCGTCACATTTAACTACTCTCATTTTGTTTAAAATTGTTTGTCTTGTAAACTGTGAGTGGGATGTTAATTTCTGTTTTCGGAAATGTGTTTAGGAGGATGGCTGTCAAGTGTCTTCTATAGATATTATTTCGTTATTTTTTGTGTTTTTTATTCGTTCTTGAAGAAGCATGGAGAGAAGAGCCCCACATGTGGATACGAGCACACCATCTTTGTAACAAGAATCTGTAACAAGAAACTTCTTCATTGCATAACTGTAACCTAATACCCAGAGAAACAGAGAGTAATTGTCATGGTAACTAATTAAACAAAAGTGATACGCTGATAAATGGTTTCGTCTTCGTGAGATAAGAAGGGAAATTACAGGATTCGATATTAGTTTACACAAGTTACCCCTTTGCATGCCAGACACCCTGCTATTTCCGGCCGCTACGAGGCGGTCGGAATGCCAAGCCAATTCGCATAATCGATTCATATAAGATAAACGAAATCAATAAAAAAAAAATGAAAGACCTACGAAGCTATACATGTTGCTGATATGTATATTTGATATCATCATAAAAATATAAAGGAATAAATTATAGAAATAAAGAAAAATATAGGATTTTGAACATTTGGTTTGTGAGCAGAATACACATTATTGTTAAGAGAAAGGCTTAGAAGATCATTCATATCTATATTTATACCTAATTACAACCAGCTACGTACATACAAGTAAAGTACAGGAGATTATTGAAAGACAAAGCTAAATCGATTCAGGCTAAAATGTCTCGTGTAAACAAGCTTTGTAGGTCAATGCAAGGTTTTGTTGGCGAGAATATGACATTCCTCGGAGGGACAAAAGAAAATATAAGAAAATAAAAATACATTTCCTGTAAACTGTCTACGCTCTGTCTGCCAAAGATGAAGAGAACGTGCATACCCGATAATCATGTTTCTTTCTCTCTTACTGTAACATGATTGTGATTTTCTGTAGGGAATGGATGGTTGACTTCATCAATAAATCGATGGTTGTTCAACATTAGGAATTCAACCGTCCCTCAGTTCCTGGGAAAGATTCTAGGTGGATAGATGTTATAAATATTTATGCCTCTCCCCTTGCTTCTCTCTTTATCTATTTATCTGTCTATCTCTTCTGTTTTCTCTCTTTCTCTCTCTCTCTATCTGTCTATCTATCTATATCCCCCCCCTCTCTCAGTTCTCTCTCTCTCTCTCTCTCTCTCTCTCTCTTCCTCCCTCTCTTCTCTCCCTCCCCCTCCCTCCCCTCCCTCTCTCTCTCTCTCTCTCTCTCTCTTCTTCTCTCTCTCTCTCTCTCTCTCTCTCTCTCTCTCTCTCTCTCTCTCTCTCTCTCTCTCTCTCTCTCTCTCTCTCCCTCCCTCCTTCCTCCCTCCCTCCCTCCCTCTCCCTCCCTCTCTCTCTCTCTCTCTCTCTCTCTCTCTCTCTCTCTCTCTCTCTCTCTCTCTCTCTCTCTCTCTCTCTCTTCTCTCTCTCTCTCTCTCTCTCTCTCTCTCTCTCTCTCTCTCTCTCTCTCTCTTCTCCTCTCTCTCTCTCTCTCTCTCTCTCTCTCTCTCTCTCTCTCTCTCTCTCTCTCTCTCTCTCTCTCTCTCTCTCTCTCTCTCTCTCTCTCTCTCTCTCTCTCTCTCCTCTCTCTCTCTCTCTCTCTCTCTCTCTCTTCTCTCCTCTCTCTCTCTCTCTCTCTCTCTCTCTCTCTCCTCTCTCTCCTCTCTCCTTTCTCTCTCTCTCTCTCTCTCTCTCTCTCTCTCTCTCTCTCTCTCTCTCTCTCTCTCTCTCTCTCTCTTCTGTCTCTCTCTCTCTCTCTCTCTCTCTCTCTCTCTCTCTCTCTCTCTCTCTCTCTCTCTCTCTCTCTCTCTCTCTCTCTCTCTCTCTCTCTCTCTCTCTCTCTCTCTCTCTCTCTCTTCTCTCTCTCTCTCTCTCTTTCTCTCTCTCTCTCTCTCTCTCTCTCTCTCTCTCTCTCTCTCTCTCTCTCTCTCTCTCTCTCTCTCTCTCTCTCTCTCTCTCTCTCTCTCTCTCTCTCTCTCTCTCTCTCTCTCTCTCTCTCTAGTCTCCTTCTCCCCTCTCTCTCATATGTTTTTTTTTCTATGTCACCTATGTTCTCTCTTCTTTTCCCTTCCCTTTCTTTCTCTCTTCTTGTCTCTCTCTTCCTCTTTGTCTTCTACACCGTCTCTCTCATTCCCCTATTTATTTCCCTCTTTCTCTTCCCTCATTCTGTTTGTCATCCTTAATTCTTCCCCTTTTTCTGCCCCCCTTTTTTCCCCTTCTTCTTCTTTCCTTCCTTTCTTCCTCTTTCCCTTTCCCCTCATTTCCTTTTCTCCCTCTCTCCCTCTTTTCTTTCATTCCTTTACCGTCTTTCTTATCTCTTTTTCCCATCTCTCTCTCTCCCTATCTTCCTTCTCTCCTTCCCTTCCTTCCTCCTTTCGTCTCAGCCGTTTTTTTCTCTTAATCTCTCTCTCTCTTTTCTCCTTCCCTCCCGCCACTCCTTCCTTTTTTCTCTTCTTCTCTTCTTTTCTCCTTCCACTCTTCCTCTCTTCTTCTCTTCCTCTTCTATCTACTTCTCTCCCTCTTCATCCCCCTTCCTCTCATCTCTTCATCCTTCTTTCCTCCCTCTCTTTCTCCCTTTCCTCCTTCCTTCCCACTCTCCCCCCCCCTCCTCTCATTCTCCACCCCCTTCCTACTCCTTATCCTCCCACTCTCCCTCCTTCCTCCCTCCCTCCTCCCACTCTCCACCTCTTCCTTCCCCTTCCTCCTTCCTCCCTCATCCCACTCTCACCTCCCTTTCCTCCCACTCTCAACCCTCTTCCCTCCCATCTCTCCCTCCTCTTATTCCCTCTTTTCCTTCCCTTCTTCCCTTTTCCTTTCCCTTCTTTCCTCCTCCCTCCTCTTCCTCCTCCTCTCCTCCTTTCCTCCTCGCCTCCCTCCCTCCCTCTCTCCCTCCCTTTCCTCCTCGCCTCCCTCTCTTTTCCCTCCCTCCCCTCTCCCCTCTCCCCTCTGACACGTCGAGGGGAAGGACCGCCGCCCAATATATCGAGACGAGGGGAAACCACCGATCTATTAATAGGAATTCAGTAAGAGTTAAGTTTTGAGTTCTGTTTCTTACGTCACCTCAGCTGCGTCAGGCGAGGCAAGGAGCATGAGTTGTGGAGATCTGTGGGTGACATTCTTGTGCTCTTCCTTGCGTGTGGGGGTCGGCGGGTGGGGTGGGTGTTTTCTGTCTGTCTGTTGTCTCTCTCTCTTTCTTTGTTTTGTCTTTTTTTTTGTTTGGGGGGACATGTTTTCCTTTGTTCGATTTGTTGATGTTTTTGTTCTCTTTTTTTATGGGTTTCTTGGTTTAGTTTTTTTTTCTTTCTCTCTTACTCAGAGGTTAACCGTGTCTCAGGTCCTGAAAAAGAT
>NW_020872751.1:197961-207961 GCF_003789085.1 Penaeus vannamei | reverse complement strand
GAGGAGAAAGAGAAAAGTTATACTTAAACATAAATTATTTACATCCCATTCTCTTTACGTTTCTTTCAGAAAACCTTATATAATGAAATTGAATTCCCTTTGATATTTGGAATTGAAAAATAAATAAAAATAAAAAAAATAAAGGTAAAGAAAGAAGGAAAGACAAATAAATGCCAATGTTGAATTTTCATTAAAAATTTAATAAAAAAAAAAAAAAAGAGGAAAGGGAAAGGATGAAAAATGGAAAAAAAATGAAAAGTAAAGAAACATTTAAAAAAAGAAAGAAAAAATCTAAATGAAAAGTAATATAACTGCCCTTTCATCATCTCTTTCTTTTGCAAGTAAAGATTTAATTTCATTATTCTGCACAAGACATTGAAAGTAAAACTAACAGAATACACTGAAAAACCTGCATTATATATTTTTCCTATTGATATCAAACACATATGCAAATACCTGATCCATAATACTACACAAAACTTTATTTTAAGAGTTGATAAGACGTAAATGAATAAATCAGCCATATCATTACAAAATAATTGCAGGCAAAGGAGTACTTTCTCTGATAAAAGGAATCCTATTTTCTTGTTCGTAATTCAGGGAAAACTTGGCTACTTCTCCAGTTACATTTTACATTTTCAAGTTGTCATGAATAACACTCAATAGAAAAAAGTTATTTGATTTTAAATATATGGCTAAATGAACAGCAAAAGGTATTACCCCATTTCTTAATGTAATTAGCTTCTAGACACACACACACAATAAATTCATTAATGTATAAAAAATGAAATACGACTCACACATGGTCAAGGTTCCACGTGGAAAACACAATGCGAGCTTCTCTACATGCATAAGGGTTGATGAAATGCGACGAGAAACACCTTGACAAATCATACTGTCCCTCACACTCAAACAGACCATCTGAGTTACACAGTCGAAGGCATTTGGAAGCAGTGCGGTCGAAGTATGCTGCATTGTGCCTGCAAGAAAACGATATATGTTACCATATGCTATTAACATTGATGCTGTTATTATTGCTGTTGACATTATGATTATTATAATGCTACTAGCAATACTAATAGCAATAAGAAATAAAAAAGAATCATTCCAAAAATCAAGGAAAAGGGTAAACGGGTGGACTAAGGAGAATTAGAGATTGACTCCTTGGTGATTAAGCACTTGTGGAGCCATTTAGGTGTAAAGACAACCAATAAACAAAACGACATCATGGACACGGCATCCATTCCTACCATCCCAACAACAGTGGGTTAAAGCAAATGATCCCTCGGAATTTCTCCTCGCAAAGAAGCCCCCGCCCCCCTCTGACTCCATATAAACACCATTAAAATTTCCAACTACCTATAAATAGTCAAGAGATATTATAATCCTTCTTACACACAACCAAATTAAATCCCCTGGAATCAAGGACATTACCCGCAATTCTTCAGCTGTTGTCTGAAGAACTCTATGGCTTGTCTTGCGGGCCCACTGCTGCTCGAATCATCCGCCAAGAGCTCCTTCTTGGCTTGCTCGAAGTAGCCTCGCATTCTCATCTCCGCACTGTTTCGCATGACGGATTCCTTGGTCTTGAATTTGGTGTCCAATCCTAAGGCAAGAAGAAGAATAAGAATTTATAAAAATGTAATTAAAAAGATATAAAAAAAGCAGTGTTTTGTTTACTTTTCTTACAAAAGTGACATTTTATTTGGGGGGGGGAAGGGATTTACACAGTGAATAAAGGTTTTAACTTATGTGCATAACTACTTTCCATAACAATGAGGATCGCTGTGGTTCAGATTGCCTAGCACTACCTACGCTGAGTATTATCTAGAATCGAAGGTTAGATCTCTACCTACATAATAAACTGCATTTCCCTACCATACTTTAGTTTACCCTCTCTCTAGACTGAACTCAGTTAACAAACAGATAGAATTTTTTTAGTCCATATCAAACATTACTTTTAACAATATTAAAACCTAAATAAAACTCTGTTAGCAGCTTCTCTCCATATTATAAACTATTCTCTTTCTGTTGTATCTATTCTTTGGTAATTGAATTGATATATGGGAAACAATATGTATTTTAAATCTGAAGCCAAACTGATGCTTTCAGGTGAATAGAATTGCTGAATATACCTAGAACTATAAGCGACTTTGGATATAACAAACATGCAGAAATCTGTTAATATACTTAAAGAAATAACTAATATATTCCTTCTTTATTCTTACACATTTTTTATCTAAATGATTGAAAAGACGAAAGAAGTCTTAACTCAAATACTTTACAGTAAACCAGGAAATTATTACAATTTGTAACTGTTATTATCATAATTCTCCCCCCAGCATCTATTACTTTTTATAACTCCCTCCTTCACAAAATAATACACTATAATTCTCATATCTACGAATTCTGATAGTTATGGATTCTTAAATTGATAAATAACACATTTCTACTAAAACTAGCATGGACATTTGCTTCACTTAATAGTAAATGAAGAGTAAATTTTCAATGATACTCGATTTTTTGCTGAGAAATAGTCAGGAATATAAATGTTACAAGCTATAACAAATAATAAACTAAAATCAAACATAACACTAAATCTTTTACTTAAAAAAAATCACACTTGGGGTAAATTTTGAATCATTACAAACATGGAATCAAATCAAACCTAACCTGATGTCAAATTTGATAAAAAATAAAAATACTGGAAGACCAACCACATTCATCTATATAATACTTTTCTCTATTCCTTGAAAAGGGAAACAGGACGATGTAAAGCAGGTTATAGAAAAAAATAAAAGAAGAAAAATAAAATAGAAATGGAAACAAAAGAGACATGAGGAAAAAATTAAGAAAATGTCATGGAAGTTTGAACATGGAAGAACAGGGAATGGAAATAATAACAAGAATAATTATAACAATAATGATAATGATAATAATGTTGATAATGGTAATAAAATTAAACTAATAATAATAATAATGACAATAATTCTGAAAATCATACAAGCTATGATAATGATATTACTACTACTAATGATGAAATATCATAATAATAATAATAATAATAATAATAATAATAATAATAATAATAATAATAATAATAATAATAATAATAATAATAATAATAAAATAATAATAATAATAATAATAATAATAATAATAATAATAATAATAATAATAATAATAATAATAATAATAATAATATAATAATAATAATAATAAATAATAATGATAATTAAAAAATATGTATAATAATAATGATAATAAAGAAGTAGCTTATAATAACAACAACAATAGCAATGATAATAATAATAATAAAAAAAATGATAACAATAACAAAAAAATAATTATAATAATAAAAAACAATAATGGTAATAATAATGAAAGTGATGATGATGATGATGATAATAACAACAACAACAACAACAACAACAACAACAACAACAACAACAACAACAACAATAATAATAATAATAATCATAATCAAAATAAAAACAATAATATTAATATTAATAATAATAACCATGATAACCATGATTATAATAATAATTATAATATCAATAACAACTGTACCAGAAATAATAATAGTACTAAGAATACTAGTAATAATAACAATAATAACAATAATAATAATAATAATAATAATAATAATAATGATAACAACAATAATAAAAATAATAACACTAATGATAATAACAGTAATAATAATAATAATAATAATGATAATAACAACAATAATAATAATCATAACTACAACAATAATAACAACAAGTCATATAAACTACTAATAATAAAACAAATATTCATATTAATAACAATAACAATAACAAAAATACTACTAATACTAATAATAATGATAATAAAAATGGTAATGATAATGATAAATGTAATAATAACAACAATCGTAATAATAATAATAACAATAATAATAATAACAATAACATTTACAATAAAAACTAATAATAACAATGATAATGGATGAAGGTAAACAGGCATAGATATAGAAAATAAGCAAATGAACAAAGCACACCTTTAAACCACTCATTGTCGCATTTTCTCTCACTCATGGATACTAAGTCCTGCGATGATGCAGATAGCAGACCCAGAATCTCGGCCACCTTTGGGGACTGGCTCGACTCACGCAGGACACCCATAATCCGATCGTGCACTTGCGGCTGGTTCTGGAGGCAACGGTGGAGGAAGGCAGCTAAGGCTTGGATCTCCTTTGGGGCATCTTCAGAAGATGAAGAGATGTGGAGTTCGCTCCCAGGAGACACAAACTCAAAGTATTCCTCATCAATCTCTGTGTCATCGGAGAGGGCGACCTTCAGTGTTTTGTCATTCTGAAAGCATTTGGTGGCATTAGGGTTGTAAATATTTTGCATTCTTATGTATCTATTGAAGTAAACATATATGTAGATGTACATGTATATGTATATGCATATGTATATGTACATGTATATATGTATATGCATATATATATGTACATGTATATATGTATATACACATGAATATACATGTACACACATAATATATATATGCGTATACATACATATATATATATATATATATATATATATATATATATATTATATATATATATATATATATTATATATATATATATATATATATATATATATAAATACAACCAATATCCAGAATAGGACAATGTCAAGTAATTTCCATACTATGTGCTCCGTTAACTGCCAACAAATTTCCAGTGAAGCATATTTTCAAATGGTCAAGCTTGGTTTTTCACTTGTCCCTAAATCGTTAAGGATATTGAAGAGCTTCATCTCCCTAGAATAAGTATGTTGGAGGTGTGTTAACTCTGAGGTGGTGATCGCAGGCATTGTTTTGGCTAATTGACTGCGTCTTCGCTTATACAGTTGATCTGTGTAACACCATAGCAATAAATACAAATTCAAAATTTATCTATCAATTGCCATAGACACATATTATGAATAATTAAGACAAGAACAAATAATATCATCTCAAAACACTAGACAACAATAACAAGGGGAACTTAAGATGATAACAAGACAACAAATAGTAAGAAGTAAAAAATAAACAAGAAAACAATAATACATCAAGAAATAATAATAATAATTACCTGCAAACCAAACTTGTCACAACTTTTCGTAATAAACTGTCGAAAGGAAGAAACGACGAGACCAACTCTCTTGCCTTGAGGTCCAATCGCCACCAAGTTTATCTTCTTCTTCTCCATCTCTCTTCTTCTTCTTCATTATAATGTCACGAGATCTATTCCCTCTTTTGATCTTCCTTTCTCTATGTAATCATTTTTTTTAACACAAATTTTCTGGAGTTATTTGTATATTCTCTATTTTTTTCTTCCTTTATCTTTTGTCTTTTATTACCTTATGTTCTTCATTTATTACTTATTTGGCGATATCATCTTCTTCTGTCTACCCTACTCGCGTATTATAGCTTTTCTCTCATACTTTCTTCCATTACTTTCTTGTTATTTTACACTTTTTTAGGAAAAGAAAATTGTGATTTCCTCTTTGAATTTTCTGTTTTTGTTTACAATTTTTCAGCTTGAGTTGCCGCTTTCTTTTTTTATTTATCGATTATTTTCTCCCTTATTTATCGTGATTTGGTATTAAATATATACCATATGAATGTTTATCAATTTTTCTTTATGCTGATATATATTTTGTTGGGTATCTATATGCTATTTAGTAGGAAGAAAACCAAATATTAGACAAATTGTTAATATTTGAGAGCGATGTAATAGCGAACTAAATCTAGCGAAAACTTAGCGAGGATGTTTCTAGCGAACTTTATTTAGCGAGGTTTGATGATGCAAACATTAGTCATGAATAAAAATAGTGTTCTTACTATTAGAAATTATAAGGAAAATAACACGATTGTTGATGTTTTTTCAACAAAATGTTTTTATTCTGTATATACTCTTTTTTTATATTAGCTGTTATATTTTATTCACACAAATCTTAAGCGAAATATTTCAGTATCTATCTAGATTCAAAACCACTAATTTCAACGGTCATGTTCAAGATATCATTAATATTTATCAAGATAAGTGATAAGAAAAAAATGACATATCCCAGTAAGAAGACGTCAGAAAATAACGGTGATGGTGACGTTATTATCAAATGCTTGGGGGTAACTTTTTGTGGATTTTTTTTTTTTTTTCGGCAGTGGTGGAATGGATAACGAAAAACGCTTATTGTACACCACTTTAATAATATGATAATGCCAAAGTTCAGTATTTACACGGGCACAGATCCGCGAGGCTGTAACCGAGTGATTTTTTTCTTCCTTTGACACGTTTATTGAGACAAAAAGAAAGAAAGAAAGAAAGAAAGAAAGAAAGAAAGAAAAAAATCTCAAATGGGTAAGGCAACTGAGGTTAATTTGTGAGAGAGCGCGAGAGAGACTGGTTTCTCACTTGGTTATAAAGGCGATTAATGCTGAATGGGGTAGTTTACTAGTCTCTCACAATCCCCTTAAAATTCACATGATCATGCCTTAATATATAGATGATATCTATACATGCCAATAACCATATACGTAAGCATCAATGATAAATATATAACCAATATAAAATATGTAGATTTCGTATCATCTCTGATCACTGAAACTTCAGATCAGTATGGCAACATTTTCCCCCGATATTTATCACTGGCCCTGAAAAGGTAAAGATGAAATATATTTATTCTTATCTTCAAATATAGCATTACAATGGATATATGCATTCATATATTTATCATCCAAGAAACATGAGTTTTTTTTTCTTTTTTCTTAAGTAGATACGGAATTTCCCCTGTCAATGTACTTCAGATGATTCCACTGAGCTAAAAATAGTTTTCTTTTGTTTCGTCTAATATCTTTTTCCCGCCCTGTGCGTTTCCCTCCTTTGTTCAGCGTCCTATTATGTAGGAATGGCAAAACGGGATTGTTGCAAAAGCCGTGTGCAAAAAAGAACGTCCATTATGAACAAAAAAGAAATTGATTTATTTAAACAACAGATACGAATTGACTATAGTTCTTGGCCCACCGTTAATAATGTACAAAAAAGAAACAGATTTATTTAATAAGAAAAAAGAAAAACAACAACTAAAAACTGAATTCTAACAATAGTTCCGTGGCCCGCCGTCCACTAAAATGGCGGGAAAGACGATATAGAATCGATATGAGGAGACATGCTTCCATCTCCTCCTCTAGTCCTTAAAGGCCGTGTCACACTAGCACTTTTTCCGTCAATCTTTTGACAATTTTACTTAACATAAATACAAACATTCTCGAATATAGCTCTTGATTTGACTATGCTTGGCTGAAAAAGTTGACGGAAAGGTTTTCAGACGGAAGCGATCATTATCGTCTGACTGGAGAATCGACAATTCGCTCAAAAATTGACAAAATTTCAAAAAACTGCAAAATTGACGGAAAAAGTGCTAGTGTGACGGCACCTTAAGACTCATGGCGCCCTTTTCCTATTTTCCTGCCGACGAGTCCTCTGAGTCGACACGGATTCACCTTCCCTCAACGACCCCCTCCAATGAACGACCTCTTACGTCACCAAAAAAGAACTAACCCTAGATATACATTATCGACAGTATCATTATTCGTGCGCCACTGAATTTTTATATACCGCCGACAGATAATCATAATGATAAGCATGATTCCATAATTCATGAGAACTTGATAAGGTCGTGCGGCGCAGGAATTTTGGGAACCGCCGACAGATAATGATAATCATGAATTCATGGCAACTGATTAATGAGAACGATTAAATTATATATATACATATATATATATATTATATATATCTCTCTATCTCTCTCTCTCTCTCTCTTCTCTCTCTCTCTCTCTCTCTCTTCTCTCTCTCTCTCTCTCTCTCTCTCTCTCTCTCTCTCTCTCTCTCCGTAGGGGTTACACTCCATTAATTAAAACTGTGTGTAGACTTAACATTTTTAACAAATCATATTTTCTCAATATATGGCGGGGTCGTATGTACATATATACTTTTTCTTATTCATAAAATGATATAAGCAGACGTCGCAAAAAAAAAAAAAATGTAAAGATAAAAATACACAAACGTTACACACTGATCACAGCAACATAAAGCACAGGACAAAAAACACGAATTGAATCTTTACACAAGAAGGTTCCCAAATGATCAGGGCTGCTTCCGCGGCTTTGGCTTCGTGCGTCATCGAGGGCGGAAGCTGGCCCCGAGTGCTGGAAACTGGTCCTCGTCCTCGAGGCTGGGCGGCGCGACTGCCTTCTCGGGCCCTCTCCCCGCCGCCCAGGTCGCGTCGCGGTTCATCTGGATCCGCGGGCCCTCGAGCACGCCCGCGCCCCCGTTTAGGAAGTCGAGGCCAGGGCGCACGTCATACGACGCGCACACACACACACACACACACACACACACAGCACAACACACACACACACACGCACACACGCACGCACACACCACACACACACACGCACGACGCACACACAGGGGCACGCGCGTGACTGAGTGACGTCATCAAAACGAGTTGAAGCTTGAAAGTGACGTCATAAAAACAGCTCGAAAGTGACGTCATCAAAACGAGTTGAAGCTTGAAAGTGACGTCATCAAAACGAGTTGAAGCTTGAAAGTGACGTCATGAAAACAACGAAAGAGACGTCATCAGCACATTTTGAGGAGTGATGTCATCAAAACAAGTTAAAGCTTGAACATCATTATAAAAGAAAGAGAGGAAGAAAGAAAGAAAGAAAGAAAGAAAAAAACGAACCGATGATATAAAATCCTAAATTGGCATCGATCATTAATTACTAGTGTTTTGTTTATTCTTCCACTCATAAAATATATAGTGATAACAATAGTATAACAACGATAGTAACGTTTCAGGCAGGCGTTAAGTTTCAAATAATTCTCGTAAAATGGCGCCGTCTGAGCGTCTTTTGTTTCAAATAATTCTCATAAAGTGGCGCCATCTGCACGGCTTTTGTTTTAACCCGATGATGCAACGTTTGTGGAGAGGAAACGTTTGTTGTGACACTGTGTTCGGTCCCGATTCTTTGGGAACATAACACAACGTTTTATGGAGTGGAAGTGAGCTTATGTTTTGTTTTGTTTTTTCCTAGTCTGACGCGGATTCTATCAAAATTGGGACACTTTAGAACTTTCCCTGTCACGCTCTCTCTCTCTCTCTCTCTCTCTCTCTCTCTCTCTCTCTCTCCTCTCTCTCTCTCTCTCTCTCTCTCTCTCTCTCTCTCCCTCCCTCCCTCTCGCTCCCTCTCATTCTCTCTCTCTCTCTCTCTCTCTCTCTCTCTCATTCTCTCTCTCTCTCTCTCTCTCCTCCCTCCCCTCGCCTCCTCTCTCTCCCTCTCTCCCTCCCTCCCTCTATCATTTCGGATTTACAAAATACAAACAACAATAATTGTTACAATATAATGACAGACTTGGCACTGGAAGTCACGTAGCTTCCTATAGTGTGGCCTCCATGTTGTATTTAGGCCACGTTTCACATACGCTGACTTACCTCATACATATATATATATACGAATATGGGCGGCATGTAGTTTCGGCCATGAGGATCAAAGTTCCTGTTTTGCGTCGACCGCCCGCAAGTCCCGACAACACCCGCCCCCAAAATTACTTTTCAATAAATTTCATTATTATCTAAAAAGCTGCGCAACACACCAAAGGCTTTACTCCCTCGCAGCCACACCGTCAAATCTATGCAATAAACATATTTTGCGCTTCACTGTCTGCCATCACACACGCACACAAACACAAACACAAACACACTCATTATTTTTTTCTCTCTCTCTCTCTCTCTCTCTCTCTCTCTCTCTCTCTTCTCTCTCTCTCTCTCTCTCTCTCTCTCTACTCTCTCTTCTCTCTCTGCTCTTCTCTCTCTCTCTCTCTCTCTCTCTCTCTCTCTCTCTCTCTCTTCTCTCTCTCTCTCTCTCTCTCTCTCTCTCTCTCTCTCTCTCTCTCTCTCTCCTCTCTCTCT
>NW_020872751.1:170461-180461 GCF_003789085.1 Penaeus vannamei | reverse complement strand
ATTATAATATATATATAATATATATATATAGTATAACTTATAGATATATACGTATGTGTGTGTGTGTGTGCGTGTGTAACTTAGAATTCCGATGACAACTTGACAAAGCAAAACATAAAGCCACGTACAACATAACCTTAATCCCATCCCTATCGCAAATATCAGACAACCCTTATCCTCCGCTTCAACAGACAACAAAAGGGTCGCCATCAAGGTCATTGACAACATCAAGGAGAACCTGGAGGAGGTCGAGGAGGAGTACAGAGTCCTGGCGGAGCTCAGCCTTCATGAGAATTTTCCTGTGTTCTACGGCGCCTTCGTCAAGAGGGCGGGCAGCCTGGAGTCGCACCAGATGTGGCTCGTGATGGAGGTAGGAATAGCGGGAATGAGGGAGAGGAAGAAGGAGGCGGGGAGGAGGAGATTGGGAGGGAAATTGGAGAGAGAGAGAGAGAAAGAGAGAGAAGGGGGAGTGAGAAAGAGAGAGAGAGAGAGGGGGGTGAGAAAGAGAGAGAGAGAGAAAGAGAGTGAGAAAGATGAGAGAGAGGTGAGAGAGAGGGGGGGGTTGAAAGAGAGAGAGGGAGGGGGAGTTGTTGAGAAGTGTGGGAGTGAGAGGTGAGAGAAGAGAGAGAATGAGAGAGAGGGGAGGGAGGAGAAGAGAGAGAGGGGGGGGTTGGTGAGAGAGGAGAGAGAGAGAAGGGGAATGAAGAAAGGAAGGAGAGAAGAAGAGAGAAAGAAGAGAAACGAAAGAGAGAGAGATAGAAGAAAGCGAGAGAGAGAGAAAGAGAAAGCGAAGAGAGAGAATCAGAAAAACAAAAAGAGAAAGAGATAGACAAGAAACAGAGAGAGAAAGAAGAGAAAGCGAAAGAGAGAGAGACAGACAGAGAAAAAGAGAAAGAAATAAAAAAAACTCAACAAAACCTCAACTCCCCATACCCCTCTAACCACAACCCAGACCCTCACAACCCACAACAAATTTCCTTAAAACTACAACACCCTCTAACCACAACGTCTTCCACAGCTCCTTACCCACGGCACCGTCTCAGATCTTGCGGCCGCCTACAAGAACAAGGAGGAGAGAATGCCGGAGGAGGTCATTGCCTACATCTTGAGGGAGGTCATCAAGGTAATGATGATGATGATGATGATGATTGATTTTGGTAATATTGATGATTAATGATGATGAATGATGGATATTGATGATGATGATGATGATTATGGTAATATTGATGATGATGAATGATTATGTAATATTGATGATGATAATGATGATGGATTGATGATGGTAATATTGATGATGATGATGATGATGATTATGGAATATATTGATGATGATAATGATGATGATGATGATGAATGATGATGATAATGATGATAATAGTAATGTAGGTGTTACTGATGATAAGAGTAATAATAGTAAAGTTGATGATAATGATGATGATGATAGTGATATTGATGATGATGATTGAATAACTGCAAGTAAGTTATTAATATTTAATGGCAATAGCAGTAACAATAAAAATAATGAAAACAGTAATAATGATAGTCATAATAATAATGACGATGTTAATAATGTGAAATATGATGATAATGATAATAATACAGATAATAATGATTACTACTACTACTACTACTGATAATAATATAATATTTATTACCATAACCATAAAATTCATCGTATCAACCATAATCGTATGATAACAAAACAAAACATACAAAATGGTATCTATAGTAACCACAGTCGTGAATATAGAGAACATTCCAAAAAGTCGAATAGCGATGGATCTCCAGAATCTTCCATCTTGCTCAAGGACTTCCATGTCTAAGATCTCTCCATCTGTTCATCTCCCAGGCGGTGCAGCATCTCCACGCAGGTCACGTGATCCACAGAGACATCAAAGGCATGAACATCCTCATCACCGAGGAAGGGAAAGTCAAGCTGGTGGATTTCGGTAAGGCAAGAGAAAGAGAGAGATGGGGAGAGAGAGAGAGAGAGAGAGAGAGAGAGAGAGAGAGAGAGAGAGAGAGAGAGAAGAGAGAGAGAGAGAGAAGAGAAGAGAGAGAGGAGAGAGAAGAGAGAGAGAGAGAGAGAGAGAGAGAGAGAGAGAGAGAGAGAGAGAGAGAGAGAGAGAGAGAGAGAGAGAGAGAGAGAGAGAGAGAGAGAGAGAGAGAGAGAGAGAGAGAGAGAGAGAGAGAGAGAGAGAGAGAGAGAGAGAGAGAGAGAGAGAGAGAGAGAGAGAGAGAGAAGAGAGAGAGAGAGAAGAGCAGAGGAGAGAGAGAGAGGGAGAGAGTAAGAGAGAGAGAGAGAGAGGGGGAGAGGAGAGAGAGAGAGAGAGAGAGAGAGAGGAGAGAGAGAGAGAGAGAGAGAGGAGAGAGAGAGAGAGAAGCGAGATTTGAATATGCAGGAATGTCCCTAGTTTCAATTATCTACGTATTTATAAGCCTATCATCCTTACCTTATCATCTGGTTCTTTATTTTCTTTTAAAATAGTATTTATATTTACCTTCTTACAATCCACACTGTTACTATCTCCTATTTCGCATGATAGTTCTCTCTTTTCTCTTCACCTGTCATCCATTCCTATCATCAGCTAGTACTATTTTTTTTCACAGCTTTATTTTTTTTTATTTAACTGTCATAACTTTCGGCCGGTTTGTTAAAATTGTGCGAGAACCGACCCAATGAATATTCGTAAATACAGACACGCATATACACAGAATAATGCATATCTGTCTATATATCTGATAGATATACCTTTATCTATCTGTTTGCCCGGTTGGTATGCTTGTCTAGACTGATAACTATGCATTTTTTTCTTTATTTTTGCATGTCACGTATACGAATATTCTTTTAACAATTTTAACAATCCGGCCGTTTAAAATTTTTTTTTTTTACATTATGCAGTTTTGTCTGTCCAATCAACCATGTGTCGCAATATATTACAATCCTAATATCTTTACAAAATAGATTTGTCTATCCACTTAATAATCTATCACAATTTATTATTAACTAAATGTGTCCAAGGTAAGGTGTTATCTGATCATTTAATAAAGAAAAACAAGATAAACCCCAAAGAATTCAAATAAAAAAACAAACACACACGACAGAACAAACAAATAAAAAACAACAAAGCTAAACAAAAAATTAATCCAACCTTTATTAACAAACTTCTCTCTCTCCCCTATACAACACAACCACAACAACAAACAACAACAACAACAACACCAACAACAACAACAACAACACCACCAACCAACTCAACAACCCCACCCACAACAAACCACCACCAACCACAACAACCACCAACCAACAACCAACCACCACCAACCAACAACACCAAAAACCACCAACCCACCACCTCACCAAACACCAACACCACCACCTACCACCACCACCCAACCACCCCCACCACCACCACCCCACACCACCCACCACCACCTCACCCAACCACCAATCAACTCAAACAACAACCACAACAGGGCAGTGCGGTCACCTGGACAACACGATGGGGAAGCGGTGCACTGCCGTCGGGACCCCCTTCTGGATGGCCCCTGAGGTCATCGAGTGTGAACAGAAAGCCGATGTCGACTATGATAACCGCGTGCGATGTCTGGTCACCTCGTAAGTTTTTTTTTTTTTTTTTTTTTTTTTTTTTTTTTTTTTGAGAGTGAAGGGAGGGGTAGGGAGGGTTAGGGGAGGAGAGTGAGGGGAGAGGAGGGGAGCTTTTGAGAGGGGAGGGGGAAGAGAGAGGAAGGTTTGGGTGGTCTTGGGTGAGTTCATTGGTAGGCCGTTTTTTGTGGTTCTTTGTGGGGAAGATTTTTGAGGGGAGAGTGGGAGGATTGGGTGATTGAGTTAGCGGAGAGCTGTAGAGGATTAGGGATTTAGGTAATCGTCTCCTTTCTTAATGATTAACAGATAGAAAAATATCTAGATAATTAATGACAATAATGATAATGATAATAATGACAATGATAATAATAACAATGATAATAACAATAACAGTAATGACAATATTGATAAAAATAAAAAAATAATACAAATGGTAACATTAATATCAAATATCATAACAATAATGATAATCAATGGAAAATACTTTTCTCCCCTCCTCTTCACCCTTCTCCCCTCCCCCATACCCCTTTACTCCCCCTTCCACTCACCCCTCTCACTCCCCCCTTCTCCTTCATCACATTCCCCTCGCACTCCCCTCTCCCCCTTCACCCCCCCTCCACCTCACCCTCCCACTCTCCCCTCTTCCCTCTCGTCCTTAACTGCCCCCCTCCCCCTCACCTTTCCCTCCCGCCCCTCTCCCCCTCCCCCCACTCACCCCACCCTCCCCTCCCTTCCACCTCACCTTCCCCCCTCCCCTTCACCCTTCTTCCCCTATTCACCCCCTCACCCCCTCACCTCCCCCTTTCCCCTTCACGTTCCCCAGACCCTCTTCCCCCTTCAACCCCTCCCTCACCCCCTTCCACCCCCCCTCCCCCTCTTCCCTCCTCCTCCTCCAGGCAATCACGGCCATCGAGCTCGGGACGCGGCGACCCCCCCTACGCGGACCTCCACCCCGTCCGCGCCCTCTTCCAGATCATCCGCAACCCGCCGCCGCAGCTCCGGAGGGTCTCGGACTGGACTCAGGACTTCGTGGACTTCATCTCCGAGTGGGTGGACGGCGCTTGTTCCTTGGGAAAGGGGGGGGGGTGGGGGTGGGGGGGGAGGGGGGGAGGGGGGGGGGAGGGGAGGATTTTTTTTTTTTTTTTTTTTTTTTTTCTTTGGTTTTTGGGTGTCTGAGGGTGTCCAGTTTTTGTAATATATTATATATATATATATATATTATATATATAATATATATATATATATATATATATTATATATATATATATACGTATATATATACACGATGTGAAGTGTGTGTGTATGTGTGTGTGTGTGTGTGTGATTGTGATGTATAGATAATAATATATATATATAATATATATATATATATATATATATAATATATATATATATATATTAATATATATATATATATATTATATATATATATATATAATTAGTCTGTCAGGGAGTGAGTGTTTTATCCTGTTCCTTTTTTTCCTTTCTCATTCGTATTTGGTTTTGCATTTGCTGGTGTCTGAAAATGATTCAGATTTTTAAGGTGTGGGAATCACATCCTATTCCCCTTTTCCTTCGTTAACTAAAATAGACAACATCATTTAACTTGAAAGACAAGGAAAATCTTGAATTAATTATTTCACATTCGTAATAATTGGCGACAGTTATCCATGAGTTTTGAATCTCAGCTGTACTAAATTCTGCGTTTTATTTTTTCTTCTTTCTTTTTTTTTTTTTTTTTTTGTTTTTCTTTTCTTTTCTTCTTCCTTTTTTCATTGTTTATTTTTTATTTTTTTCATCATATTTCTTTTTTTTTTTTTTATTTCTTTCTCTTTCTGTTTTTTCGTTTTTTTTTTTTCTCTGCTTTTTTCGTTTCTATTTTCTTTTTCTTTTCTTTTTCTTTTTTTTTTGTTTCTTTTCTGTAAATTCACCATACAAAAAAATCCTTTGAACCATCCTTCATCCTTTCTCCTAGATTTTAGTGAAGAACCGGACCACCGACCTGTCATGCTGGAGGTCCTTGAGCATCCTTTCATCCAGGGAGTCCGGAGGATGACACGGGCGGTGAGTACGGATAGAGGGGGGGGGGGAGGAGAGGAGAGAGTGAGTGAAGGATGAGAGGAGAGAGAGGGAGGGAGGGAGAGGGAGATAGAGAGGGGAGGGAGGAAGAATGAGAGAGAGAGAGAGAGAGAGAGAAGGGAATGAGGAAAGAGAGACAGAGAGAGAATGAGTAATAGAAAGGGAGAGAATGAGGAAGAGAGAGAGAGACAATGAGGAAGAGAGAGAGAGACAATAAGAAAAAGAGAGAATGAGTAAATAGAAAGGGAGAGAGAATGAGAAGAAAAGAGAGGAGAGAGAATGAGAAGAGAGAGAGAGAGAGAGAGGAAGAGAGAGATGAGGAAGAGAGAGAGAGAAGATGAGGAAGAGAGAGAGGGAATGAAAAAATCTGTAACTTTTTTGTTGGGACTTTAAAGGATGTGACTGAAACAACCAGGTTTATTGCTTACATTTAACCGTATTACATTAGTGATTTGTAAAATGTAAAAAGTGTATACATACACACATTTGTACAAGCACACCCAGATATATATACGCTATATAAATAAGTGAATATGTGTGTGTGTGTGTGTTTGTGTGTATATATAATATATATATATATATATATATATATAGTATATACATATATAATATATATAGTATATATATATATATAGTATAATATATATAGTATACTATATATAGATGAGAGGAGAGAGAGAGAGAGAGAGAGAGAGAGAGAGAGGAGAGAGAGAGAGAGAGAGAGAGAGAGAGAGAGAGAGAGAGAGAGAGAGAGAGATCATGTCTGAACATTTCCAAGCAGTGCAAAAATAGTGCTAATCTATTTCGTTATCATCATCTTAATCATAACGTGCTAACTTTATCATCATTTTGAGCATTATCATTACTTTTTTTATTTCCTTTTTGTTATTGTTATTTTCATCCTCATCATTATTATCATAATCATTCTTATTATCATCATTATCATTATCATTATTAATTATTATCATTATTATTTATCATATTATATTATTATCATTATTTTATCATTTTGTAATTATCGTTATTATTATGGTGATGATGGTAATGATAGATCATTTATCTAAATCATCTTGATCATATCTTTATCAGAAACAGTACATGTATTTCTGAAGAAACGCGTCTAATAATTTCCATCATTTCAAAGTTATTAATTCACGTCCATACCTTTTGGTCTACACAAATTTGTTTTTGATTTTTTCAAAACGAAAAAAACCTCTCAAATTCACTTAAGAGAAAAGTTCTCATATCAGATCAAATCTCAAAAACATCAATTCGTCGTGAGAGAACGAAATCAAGACTAAGAAATCAAGAGACAAGAAATCAAGACAGAAATCAAGACTTAGAAATCAAGAAGACATCTTAGATTCACTGTGTGATACAAAAGACACCCCGTGCGCGTCTGCCTCTTCGCCCTCGACGGCGTTCGAAGGAAGTCTCTCGCTCAGTGGACGTTGACCCTTTTCCCTGCGCTGACCCCCGCCAAGGCCGCCGTCGCCGTCGCCCTCTGGATGGAGAGAGGCACCGCCCTGTCGAAGATCTGCTCCGCCGCCTCCCCGCGGACGTCCACGCCCGCGGCCCGCCCTCGCAGCACCAGCTTCCTCAGCGCCGCGTTGAAGTCCTTGTTGAAGTAGGCGTATATGAAGGGGTTGCAGATCGAGACGAGGAGCGTGCACCCGTGGAAGAGGTACTGCGGGATACTGCCCTTCAGGACCTCGAAGCCGACGGCGACGAGCATGTTGATGATCCTCGACGGCCACTGGAAGCAGGCGAAGATCAGGAAGATCTTCACGGTCACCATCGACGCCTTCATGTTCTTCTGCAGGAACATGAGCTGGATGTGGCCGTGCTGTTCGCGCAGGCGCCGCAGGTGCGCTTTGGCGATGAAGCAGAGGTGCAGGTAAAGCGTGATGGTGATGATGGATATGAGGAGGAGGAAGCACTCGAAGGTGATGGAGAAGCCGTTCTTCACGACGGTGGTCGCGGTGCACTCGTCTACGGGCGTGGGGTCTACGGGCGTGGCGTTCACCACCCCTGCGCCGACGACGACGCCCACGGCACTGGGGATCGGCGCCGCTCCGTCAGAACTCTCGGTCAAGTTCCCTCTCGTTTCGTCCTGCGTGCGCACTATGGCACTGATCCCGGGGACGAACATGGACACGGGGAACATGAGACTTGCGAACATTATCACTGCGATGGCGCTCTTGCAGGTGTTGTCTGTGATGTAGTAATAGTAGCTGAGCGGCAGGTTTATGGTGAGGTACCGCTCCAGCGCGACCCCGAGCATGCACAGGTGGGTGTGCACTCCTGAAGCGGAAAGAACGTTATTGTACGAGTGTTTTCGTTTGTGTATGTTTGTGTGTGTTTGTGTGTGTTCTTGTATGTATGTGTGTTGCTGTGTGTGTGCGTGTGTTCTTGTATGCATGTGTATTCTTGTATGTGTCTGTGCGTGTGTTCCTGTGTGTGTGCGTGTGTTCCTGTGTATGTGTGTGTTTCCTGTGTTGTGTGTCTTGTGTGTGTGTTCCTGTGTGTGTGTGTGTGTGTGTGTGTTCCTGTGTGTGTGCGTGTGTCCCTGTGTATGTGCGTGTCTCCCTGTATGTGTGTGTCCCTGTGAGTATCTATATGTCTGTATATTTGCTCTCGCGACTCTTACATCTGAAAACGCATACCCACACATACAAACCCACGCCCACGTTCACGACAAACATAGCTCACCCATCCTCATCCTCCGAAGTCCAAGGCCCTTTAACTTACCCGAAAAACCGAAAACCACAGCTAAGGTTATACACGGCAGACCCTTCATGATCTTGTATGTTGTGATGTTCGAGACGACTGAGGAGTGAATTCGGAATACAGCTGCTATCATGTGTCCTATGCCGTGGAATATGTCTCCTGAAAAATTAAAAAAAAAACGATAGAGAGGTAGATAATCTTTGTTGATAATTATCTATCTATAATGATAATTATCTATCTCTCTCTCTTTTCTCTCTTCTTTCTCTCTTTCTCTTCTCTCTCTCTCTCTCTCTCTCTCTCTCTCTCTCTCTCTTCTCTCTCTCTCTCTCTCTCTCTCTCTCTCTCTCTCTCTCTCTCTCTCTCTCTCTCTTCTCTCTCTCTCTCTTCTCTCTGCTCTCTCTCTCTCTCTCTCTCTCTCTCTCTCTCTCTCTCTCTCTCTCTCTCTCTCTCTCTCTCTCTCTCTCTCTACTACAACTAATGATAATAATAATAATTTTGATTACAGCAATATCAATAATACTGACAATAATAATAATGATGTTAAATGCATATATAACACATGAAACCATAAGTACTAAGAGTCACCCGGATCAATAAAATCAAATAAAAAGGAATAGAAGTAATATAAAAAATGGCCACTTTATCGAGATTAGACACAGGTCATGCCATTCTACCGAGGAACACATTATAGCATTATCTCGGATGAATGACTAGCAATGTTATCCTTACTCGCAAATCTATACCACTTTATCTTTTTCTCAGAAAGAGATACATGCCTTTTATAGATTGATTGTTTTGATTGCTTGAGCGGAATATATTCGGATAAAGTTGCTTGATTTCAGGTTGTTGTCGTCAGTCTGTTTAGTATCATTCAAATTACTTTGATCGACCTGTCATGTGTGTTCTCCTTCGAATAGAGAAAGGGTTATGTGTGATCAAATTGTATTTTGATATTTTAAGCTGTCATTTTGCTGTTTCATTTTGCTTTCTTCTTTCGCTCTTTCTCTGTCTCTCTTCCTTCCTACCCTTCTCCTCTCTCTCTCTATTTTCTTCTCCTCTCCCTAATCCTCCAATCCCATCTCTCTCTATCTATCTATTTATCTATTCCCTTTCTCCCTCCCCTCTGGTTCCCTCTCTCCCTCTCTTCTCTCTCTCTCTTCTCTCTCTCTCTCTCTCTCTCTCTCTCTTCTCTCTCTCTCTCTCTCTCTCTCTCTCTCTCTCTCTCTCCTCTCTCTCTCTCTTCCCTCTCCATCATCTCCCTTTCTCTTCCTCTTTCCCTTCTTTTCCTTCTCCTCCCTCCCTCCCACCCACACACACTTCTCCCTCCCTCCCTCCCTCCCTCCCTCCCTCTCTCTCCCTTCTCTTTTTCTCCTCCCTTTCTCTTTTTCTCTCATCTTGTTCCTTTTTTTCTCTCTCTCTCCTTCACGTGTATGTGGGTATGTATTTACGCTCTTCGCATTCCGGCCCAATTATCCATGGAATAGCTTATGTTATTGGATTTCTCTTAAGAAAGCCCTTAGGAAAATGTGACACTAAACAGATGGCATTGTTTTTCTCGCTTGCTTATTGATTGTTTCTCTCTCT
>NW_020872751.1:148363-155863 GCF_003789085.1 Penaeus vannamei | reverse complement strand
GGGAGGAGAGGGTAAGTGAATGGGAAGGGGGAGGCGGGGTGGCACAGGGAACGGGGAGGAGGGGGTGAACGAAGGGCGAGGGGAGGCGAGGGGGTGGACGAAGGCAGAGGAGGGGGTCGCTGCGGGAGGGGAGGGGGGGTGGTCGCTGGGGAGGGGAGGGAGGGGTGGTCGCTGGGGAGGGCGAGGATGGGTGGTGGTGCTGGGAGGGGAGGAGGGGTGGGATGGCTTGGGCTGGGGGAGGGAGGGGGTGCGACGAATGGTGACGGGAGAGGGGGTGGAGTGCGGGGAGGGGAGGGGAGGGGCGGCGACGTGGACGATAGGGTAGTGGAGGAGGGGGGTGGACGAAGGGGAGGGGGAGGGGGGGTCGATGGGGAGGAGGAAGAGGCGGCTTGACGAAGGGGGAGGAGGACCGGGTGGACGAGGGTGGGAGGGGTGTGGTCGACGGAGGAGGGGAGGCGGGGGTGGTTGATCGGAGGGGAGGAGGAGTGGTGGACGATGAGGGAGAGGTGGACGAGGTGGTCGATGGGAGGAGGAGGGGCTTGACGAAGAAGGGGGAGGGGGGGTAAGTGATGGATGGGTGGATGGAAGGTAGAATGCGAGGAGGTCGGAGAAGGAGGAAAATAGACGCAAGTTGAGTGGTTGATGGATGAGAGAACACGAGAGGACAAAACGTAAGGAAGGCAGGAGGGGAAACGGGAGGTATTTAAAAGGACTAAAATATTCCAAGATGAAGAGCAGTAAGCAGAAATAGATTAAAGAAGAGAGCAATCGGGCGATTCCTTGTTTTTTTACGGTTGACAATGCATGGCGCCATTGTGAACGCGGGAAATCAGAACGTTGTTGCTCAGTCTCGCAGTCGCATTCACTCGGATACTTTCGGATCCACGAACGCAAAAAAAAAAAAAAATAAAAAAAAAAATAAAAAAAATAAATAAATAAAAATAAAAAATAAATCATATCTGTTATATATACCTAATGTATTTGCATGCATTATTTCGTGATACGTCACTGGACAATTTTACCCCTGGCGATAGGAAACTTTAAAAAAGTGAAAAAAATATACATCATACATACAAATTATTTTAAAGAATAAATAAGACTCTTAAAAATCTAAATTCAACCTTGACTTCCGTAAAATTAAAGTACAAAGAAATTAAAACCGTACTATTATCAACAACCGTGTATAACCAAAAGACAAGAATCTCTACCAGCAATGAGACGCTTCGTTAACCTAGCTCTTACATATCACGAGCCGCCATCTTTGTTGTTGTCGGCGGCAGTGCGGGCAACTGAGGTCCCGGCGCTTGATCTCCTGGTGACACAGCTGACTTGACAGAAGCAAACCAAACCAAGATGAGATCGCGTTGGTCAACTCCAGTGGATGTTTTCTTTGCTTGATTCTCTCTTTCGGTTTATGTTATTTGTGTTATTTTTTCTTAGGTGTATTAGGTCAACGGCGTTCTTAAGGCCGTGTCACACTAGCACTTTTTCCGCATTACTTTTCCGCTGGCACCGCGGAAATCGTGGTCATTTTGGCTCGCGCAGTCACACTAGCGATGAGAACCACGGAAACAGTCCGACCAAAATTCTAAACACAGAAAGATGGGTTCAACCCCCGCACGGGCTCTGGTGATGATGGACGTTATTCTGGTTATGTGGCGACGATTTAATGCGAAACAACGAATGTGTAATGCTAAATAAGGGAGTATTCTCGCTAATTTCATCTAGTCAGCTGACGGGGAACGTGTAAACAAACAGGCGAGCAGCTAGTTAGAAACTTCTATCTGTTTTTATTAAATACAAGAGAATTTTGCCAATTTTCAAATATTATTTACAGTTTAGACTGTCTTTTTGAATCGTTTTACATTATAAATACTTTTTTTTTTACATTACTATAACGATTATCTATTATAGCTTATCATTTGAACGAAAAAGACCACGGAAACTTGCCAGCGAAAACGATAATTATCGTTTGACTGGAATTTATCGCATTCACCCAAAATACAAGCGGTAGCGAAAAACAAACAAAAACGGAAACGTGAAAGAACCCCGGAAATTGTGCTAGTGTGACACCCCCTTTAAGAGAGAGAAGCGCCCTCCTGTTGTTTAGAAAGGTAAATGGACATGAGATATCTAAATGTATTTCTGTATATGAAAAATAAACATTTAATATTCGCATACGTGCATACAAACTCTCTCATGCAAACACACACTCCACATGATAATACACATACACACACAGACACACATACACACACACACACACACACACACACACACACACACACACACACACACACACACACACACCACACACACACACACACACACACACACACATATATATATATATACACACATATATATATATTTATTTGTGTGTGTGTGTTCTGTCTATGTATGTATGTATGTATGTATGTATATTATATATATATATATATATATTTATTTATTATTTATATATATATATATATATATATATATATATATATATATATATATATATATACATAAATAATCTTTCCTTTCTCCCGTTCTTCATTTCTAGGCAAAGGAAGTTCCAGGAATGTTTATGGCGGGAAATCATATTCCATTTGCTCGATTTTTCCGAAATTTCCCCCCTAGGCCTGGATTCCTCCCCCCCCCCCCCCCTTCGGGCCGACGACAAAGGGGCGGACTTTTGTGAGGGCAGTGGAGGGGAGATGAGATAGAGAGGGAGAGAAAAGGAAGATGGAAAAGGGAGGGAGGGGAGGAGGGGGGAGGGAGGGAGGGGAGGGGGAAGGAGAATGATGGGAGGGTGAAAGAGATGAGGGGGAGGGGGGGAGCGGAGGGATTTAAAGGAAAGAAAGTTGTAAGTCGATAGAAAATATCTTTAAGGTTGATTTCATTTTTGGGAAGAAAAGGGAAAAAAAAGAAAATTAGGAGGTTTCAGTTTAGAAATACAATAGAAAGCATGTGTGTGTTGGTGTGTGTGTGTGTATGTGTGTGTGTGTGTGTGTTGTGTGTGTGTGTGTGTGTGCTGTGTGCTTGTGTGTGGTGTTGTGGAGAGAGAGAGAGAGAGAAGATGTGACGAGAGAGAGAAGGAGACGAGAGAAGAGAGAGAGAGGAGAGAGAGAGAGAGAGAGAGAGAAGAGAGAGAGAGAAGTGCGACAGAGAATGTGAGAAGAGTACTGAGAGAGAGAGAAGTGCGACTGAGAATGCCGAGAGAGAGAGAGAGGAGAGAGACGAGAGGAGAGAGAGAGAAGAGAGAGAGAGAGAGAGGAAAAGAAGGGGAGGATGGTTAGTGGGCGAGACGAAAAATGAAAGATGAGAGAGAGAAGAGAGGAGGGAGAGTGCAGGGGAGAAGCAGGACTAGGGGGCACAGGGGTATGGGCAGGAGGAGGGGCACAGAGTATGGGCAGGGGAGGGGGGACACAGGGGTATGGGCAGGGGGAGGGGCACAGTGGTATGGGCAGGGTGAGGGGGCACAGAGGGGGTGTGGCAGGGGGAGGGGGCACAAGTGGCTAATGGGCAGGGGGAGGGCACAGTATGGTATGGGAGGCACACAGCCAGGGAGAGGCGGGGCACAGGGGGAGGGGGCACAGTGTGTATGGCAGGGAGAGGGACACAGGATATGTGCAGGGGAGGGGCACAGGATATGGAGCAGGGGAGGGCACAGGGTATGGGCAGGGAAGGGGTACAGGGGTATTGGTAGGGGGAGGGGCACAGCGGTATGGGCTGGGGGAGGGGGCACAGGGTATGGCAGGGGAGGGGTACAGGGGTATGGGCAGGGAAGGGGGCACAGGGGTATGGCAGGGAGGGGGCACAGGGGTATGGCAGGGGGAGGGGGCACAGGGGTAGGGCAGGGGAGGGGGCACAGGGATATAGGGAGGGGAGGGGGCACAGGGGGTAGGGCAGGGGGAGGGGCACACAGGGGTATGGACAGGGGGAGGAGCACTGGAGTATGGACAGGGGGGGAGCACAGGGGTATGGGCAAGGGGAAGAGGCACAAGGGTATGGCGCAGGGGGAGGGGGCACAGGGATAAGACAGGAATGGGCAGGGGAAGGGACAAGGGGAAGGGGGGCGAGCGGGAGGGGTGGTGAACAATAGGAGCACCATGGGATTAACGCAGTTGGGTCGGTCCGTTCAAAGACAGGGGGGTTAAGATTTACATTTTCCTGTTTTGGGGAAAAGATTCTTTCCGTCTTTCCCAGGGAGCGTTGATTTTTCTTTTCTTTTTTTTCTTTTTTTTCTTCTTCTCTCTCTTTCTCAGTTCCGTTTTCTGATGCGATTTCTAAATTCTTTATTCTTTTTTATTTCTTCTATTTGTGTCTTGTTCTTCGTTATATTTGTATATTTTTTTATTATTACTTTTGTATTAATTTTCTTTTCACTAATATCTCAGTTATTGTCGTGCCAAAAATTCCGTTTGTTTCTGTTTCACAATACAGAGTAGGGAAAAACAAAGCAAATCTTGGAAAGAATAAATGGGTGACACACATTATACATACATTCATACACATAATATTATATAATATATATATATATATATATATATATATATATATATATATATATATATAATTATATAATATATATGAGAGAGAAAAAGAGACAAACAGATACCAACAGGTAAACAGAGGAGAGCCTGAGAGAGAGAGAGAGAGAGAGAGAGAGAGAGAGAGAAGAGAGAGACTGAAGAGATGAGGAAAAGGAGGAAACGGGGAAAGGAAGAGAATGTGAGAGACAAAAAAAGATGAACTGAAAAATAAAAAAAGATGAATAGAAAAATAAAAAAGAGAAAACGAAAAAAAAAATATATAATATATCACCAGAACACAAATCGAGAAGAGACGAGCAGCAAGCAAGAGAGAGAGAGAGAAGAGAGAGAGAGAGAGAGACGAGAGAGAGAGAGAGAGGAGAGAGAGAGAAGGAGGAGAGAGAGAGAGAGAGAGAGAGAGAGAGAGGAGAGAGAGAGAGAGAGAGAGAGAGAGAGAGAGAGAGAGAGAGAGAGAGAGAGAGAGAAGAGAGAGAGAAGAGAGAAGAGAGAGAGAGAGAGAAAGAGAGAGAGAGCGACCGCGAGAGCCCCGTCTAATCCCGGGATGCGTAACGGCCCACGCAGGGATGAAGGGGGAGGGGGTGAGGAGGAGGGGGAGGGGGAGGAGGAGGGGAAGGGAGGGAGGATTGGGGGTCGGGCGGGGGGGTCACAATGCCTCATGCTTAACGAGGGTGAAATCACAACAGCACGAGGACCCCAGCGAACACGTGGTGGGCGTCGGGGCTCCACAAGACCTATTTTTTCCGTTTTTTTTTCTCCTTACAGCTTTCTGGATTTTGCAGAAAGATCGTGTATTTTCGTAGATGTTGGAGGGAATGGGTGTAGAAGGAGAGGATAATAGGTGGGTACAGTGCTAAGGAAGGTAGGGCTGTAAAGACACCGAAATGAAAAGAAAGTAGAAAGAATTAGCTACAAAACAAGAAAAAAATGACATAAACACGAGATGGAAAACAAAACAAAACAAACGAAAAAACAAATACAAACAAAACAGAAGAAAAAAACGATAACAACAACACCGACGACGACGAAGCAAACAGCCCCAAAGAAAAACATTTCCCAGGCTAGTCTCTCGGTCGGTAAGGCGGCGAGGAACAAATACTCATTGGCGGGTCAGCGGCGCGGCCGGTCTCGGACGTCCCGCCTCGACCTCTGCGCTTGTGGCGATGCTTTTCTCTCCCTCTATGTCTGTCTGTCTGTCTCTCTGTCTGTCTTTCTACACATATCCTTCTCACCCCTGTGCTTGTGGTGATGCGTTCCTCTTCCTCTATGTCTGTCTGTCTGTCTGTCTGTTTTTCTGCATATTTTTATGTCTATTTTTCCTTCTCACCCCTGTGCTGCTTTCCTCTTCCTCTATGTCTGTCTGTTCTATCTGTCTGTCTGTTATTCTACATATGTTTATTGTCTGTTTTTCCTTCTCACCCCTGTGCTTGTGGCGCTACGTTCCTCTTCCTCTGTCTGTCTGTCTGTTTTTCTAAATATATCGTTCTCACCCCTGTGCTTGTGGTGCTACGTTCCTCTTCCTCTATGTCTGTCTGTTTTTCTACATATCTTTTTGTCTGTCTTTTCTTCTCACCCCTGTGCTTGTGGTGATACGTTCCTCCCTCTATGCCTGCCTGTCTGTCTGTCTGTCTGTTCTTCTACATATATTCCTCTCACACAAACCAAATACTATCGGCCAGTTTATTATAATTGTGCGAGGCCCAACCCAATGAATATTCGTATATACAGACATGCATATACACAGAAATAAATAGATATCTGTCTATATATCTGATAGATATACATTTATCTATTTATTTTCCGGTTGATATGCATGTCTGGACTAATAAATATCCGTTTATTTCTTTATTTATGCATGCCAAGTATACGAATATTCTTTGTGTCGGGCCTCGCACAATTTTAACTAACTGGCCCTATATATGGTGTATATACTGTGATTAGTATACACGTTAATTGATACTGACACACGCAAATGAACATATACATGCGATGGATACAAATAGTAACGTGTACACGCTGATGGAACGGAAAACGGCTTCGATGAAGAAAAGAATTTAAATCGTGACGTGCATGTTATGTTTATATATATATATATATATATATATATATATATATATAATATATATATATATATATATATATATATATATATATATATATATATATATATATATATACATAGACGCATACACACAAACAACCTGAAACACACACAAAAAAACAGAGAAAGAAAAACCTAAAAACAAACAACAATAAAATCAGAGAGAAACACATTGGCCCGCCAACCCAACCCCTCCCTCCCCTTACCACCCTACCACCCCTCCCACCCTCCCCCTCCACCCACCCCTCCCACCACCCCGTCCCACCCTACCACCCACCCCCTCCCCCCGGATCCCCAGCCGGCGCCAGGGTCCCGCCTCGTCCCGTTTTCTGTGAGTTCGTCTCCGCGCGCAACGAGGTTAGAAACGAGACAGAATGGCCAGGAAACAGCCTGATTGTCCGCCAATTGTCGCTCACACTCGCGGCCAGGCGGAGTGAAAGCCGGGGATGAGGACAGGCGAGAATAAAGAGGAAGCAGTAAACACGGGATGGGGATGGAAAGTGTGGGTGGGAGGGCGGGGGGGGAGGATGGAAGAGGAGGGAGGGAGAAAGGGAAAAATAGGGTGAAAGAGAGAGAGAGAAGAGAGGGAAGAGAAAGAGAGAGAGGGAGGTAAGTAGGTAGGGAGGGAGGAGGGAGAAAGAGAGAGAGAGAGAGAGAGAGAGAGAGAGAGAGAGAGAGAGAGAGAGAGAGAGAGAGAGAGAGAGAGAGAGAGAGAGAGAGAGAGAGAGAGAGAGATAGAGAGAGAGAGAGAGAGAGACAGACAGACAGACAGACAGAGACAGAGATAGAGAGAGAGTAAGAGAGAAATAGAAAGACAAACAGACAAAGAGAAAGCAAACTGTAAACTGAGACAGGCAAAAA
>NW_020872751.1:140863-143363 GCF_003789085.1 Penaeus vannamei | reverse complement strand
CAAACAGAAAGAAGCAAAGAAACAAAGAAAAAGGGGGAAGAGAGGGAGATCCAAAGTGCCGAGATTGCACAACCAAACGAGAATAACGCCGAATAGAATAAAGAAGAAATATGAAACGATAAAATAAAGACATACAAGGTAGGCCAACCCGCCCCTTGCTCACTATACACGTCACGGTGACTTCACAGCGGTTGGGGGAAACGGGAGCACTACAATTTAGAACCAACGCTAAAGATAAGATAAAAGCATAGCAATGACTAACAAATACAAAAAGATGAAATGGAATAGCAATACCAAAGTCAAGAAAAAAAAACTATGAAAATAAAACGATAAACAACAACACGAAAAACAAGCGCCTGGGTCGACGTCACGTGACCAGAGCCCGCGGACCCTCGACTAATGCTCTTCCGACTCTATCATTTCGGCAAACATCATAAACATTATGTTTTTATTTTCTTTGTTCTCTTCGATTTGTTTTTCTATGGCGTCCCTGTTTTTTTGCTACCGTAGGACTGTTTTTAGGTGAGGTAAATCAGGCTAGGTTAGTATTATATCATTTTTTTCCGGGGGGACGAATAGCCGATCGGTCTTTGTCTATCGTTCGGTCGTGTGCACATTCGCTCACACATGCGGGCGAATGGACACAAAGGGCAGTACGATTACACGCACACGGCTACGCACACATAATTGTGACACATACATAAGCTAGCCAATATACGTAAACAGGAACAACACATTCATTAAAAATAAATAAATGTGCACTTTCGAACAGACATACACACACACGAACAAAGGCACAGAAATGTATAGAAAAAAAAAACAAAAACGGATACACACCCGACTAAGCACACACACAAACGCACAAATACACAGTTACTCACACAATACATGGATGTCGCTCGCCAGATATAGTCTCACACGCAGAGACGCTTTTGGGCACACCTACACCGACACAGGTAAAGCTACAGTGACTCATACGCTGACAGATACACACATACTCACACACAGACACACAAACTTTATAGACAGTCATACCTACATACGTCGACACGGATAAATACATGCACTCACATTCAGACAATGATTTTACAGACAAACATACATACATTCATAGACACGGACGGATACAGGCACACCCACATACAAACACACATACACGAACAGAAACAGATCGTTACACATTCACAAACAGATCATCACTTCACAAAGACAGAAAACAGATCATCACACATTCACAACAGACAGAAACAGATCATCACACATTCACAAACAGACAGAACAGATCATCAAGCAGATCATCACACATTCACAAACAGATCATCACACATTCACAAACAGACAGAAACATCATCACACATTCACAAACAATCACACATTCACAAACAGACAGAAACAGATCATCACACATTCACAAACAGACAGAAACAGATCATCACACATTCACAAACAGATCATCGCACATTCACATGCAGACACAGACGTACAGACCTACAGACATTCAGCTGCAGGCGGGACAAGGGGCGTTTCGAAGCAAGACCAGCTCCAGTTGCCTCACTAAGCGCAACGTTAATCCCAAACCCGCTACAAACCCATAAACGATCTCTGGTTCGACTTAATTCAATTTGCTTCTAAATACTGTTTATACAGACATTGCATAGATATAAATGTACAGACAGACATGTAGCAGACAGACAGATATATTTAGACAAGCTGACAGACAAACACAAAGAAGCAGACAATCGCACACACACACAGAAGTAAAATACATACATGGCAGACACTGCATATGTATAAATGTACAGACAGACATGCAGCAGACAGACAGATATGTTTAGACAAGCTGACAGACAAACACAAAGAAGCAGATAATCGCACACACACACACACAGAAGTAAAATACACACACGGATAATAACGCACACACACACATAAGTAAAATACACACACGGATAATAACGCACACACACGAAGTTACACATAATAATAAAATACACACGGATAATAACGCACACACACACAGAAGTAAAATACACACACGGATAATAACGCACCACACACACAAAGTAAAATACAACACACGATAATAACGCACACACACACAAAAGTAAAATACACACACGGATAATAACGCACACACACACAGAAGTAAAATACACACACGGATAATAACGCACACACACACAGAAGTAAAATACTTACACGGATAAACGCACACACACACAAAGTAAAATACACACACGGATAATAACGCACACACACACCAAAGTAAAATACACACACGGATAATAACGCACACACACACAGAAGTAAAATACACACACGGATAATAACGCACACACACATAAGTAAAATACACACACGGATAATAACGCAGAAGTAAAATACACACACGGAATAACGCACACACACAGAAGTAAATACACACGGATAATAACGCACACACACACAGAAGTAAAGCGACACACGCACACACGCACACACACACCAAAGTAAAATACAC
>NW_020872751.1:105558-108058 GCF_003789085.1 Penaeus vannamei | reverse complement strand
AAGTTTTGATAAAGAGAGTGGTATTCTGTTCGAAATGCCGGTCACGTGATAGTGTGTTTCGTGTTTTTATGGTTGCTGTATCTGAGTTGCTGTTGTTTTTATTTGTATTTTTCTTGTTAATAATTCCAGGAGATATGTTTTGAAACCAAAACGAACGCAAATGAACTCATGATACGCTACCCGAAGCCATTTTCACTGCTTTCGTACTCACGTTACACGCCTTAGCAAAGCATCCGGTGTTGTCACGTCCTTCCAACGGACACCATTTAACTTGCCATTTACGAAACCGTCGCTATCGCCAGAAGCCACAAACCACAGCGGAAATACTCTAGATAAGCGACTTTGTCCAAATGTGCATGTTTTTGTCGTCCGCGCGCGCGTAAGTTGCAGGGGTGTGGCGGAAACGTGGCAACAGGGCGGGGTGGAGGACTTTAGTCGGTTATCGTGGGAAAAGTTGGGCGTGTGTGGGAACCGGCGCTGGTGTGCTGCTGCTGTCGTTGTTGCTACTTTCTTTTGGCGGTCGGAAGGGCGGGGAAGCAGGAGGAAGCATCTGGAGGAGGAAGGGGAAGATGATGATAGAATTGCGGGGAGGGTTCGCTGTCTGTCCATTTATTTTTTTTTTTTTTTTTTTTTTTTTTTTTTTTTTTTTTTTAGGTTTCTCTATCTCTGATTTTTCCTCTCTCTCTTTTTTCTCTCTCTCTCTCTCTTCCTCTTCCTCATCTTTCGCTCATCTTCTCTCCCTCTCTCTCTCTCTCTTCTCATCTCTCCTGCATCTCCATCTCTCTCAAGTTCTATTCCATCTCGTTCTCCTCTCTCTCTCTCACTCGTCTACTCTCTCTCTTTTATATATATATATATATATAAACACACACACGTAAGTATATAGATAGATAGATATGATAGATAGATAGATAGATAGATAGATAGAATAGAGAGATAGTAAGAGAGATAGATAAATAGATAGATAGATATAGATATAGATTTAGATATATATATTTATTTTATTTTATGTTATATCTATTTATTATTTATAATATATTCATTTTATATATAAGTGCGGTGTATGTGTGTTGCGGATACATTAACATGTGTGGTGTGTATGTACACACATACACACACACACACACATACACACACACACACACACACCACACACACACACACACACACTATATATTATAACTAATATATATATAAATATATATATATATATAATTATATATATATATATATATATATTACATACATAACATACATACAAATGACATATATAATATATATATATATTATATATTTATATATGTATATATAATATATATGTAATATATAATATATACATACATACATACATACATACATATATATATATATATATACTATATATATATTATATACATATAATATATATATATAATATAATATATATATATATAATAACACAATATATATTTATATGTTTATATATCATATATATACACACCCAGAAATGCTTGCACGCACAAATGCATTCATTCGCATTCAACCAACACAAAAAAGCCTCTCTGCGCCAGAATACGTCTGGACCCAAAAACCGAAAGAGAAAATCTTGGCAAGCGAAAAGTTCTTTAGGGATAAAGAGAGAGAGAGAGAGAGAGAAGAGAGAGAGAGAGAGAGAGAGAAGGAGAAGAGAGAGAGAGAGAGAGAGGAGGAGAGAGAGAGAGAAGAGGTGAGGGAAGATGAGAAGAGAAGGAGGAGAAGAGAAAGAGGGGGGAATGAAGAAGAGAGAGATAAGGAGAGAAGATGAGGAGGAAGGGGAAAGAGAGGAGAGAGGTAGATAGTAGAGAGAGAGGAGAGAGAGAGAGAGAGAGAGAGAGAGAGAGAGAAGAGAGAGAGAGAGAGAGAGAGGGAGGGATAAAGGAGGAGAAGAGAGGGGGAGGTGGAAGATAGGGAGGAGCAGAGAGAGAAGAGGAGGAGAGAGAGAGAGAGAGAGGAGAGTAGGAGAGAGAGAGAGAAGGGGGGAGGGTCGGGAGGGAAGGAGAGAGGCAGAGAGAGGGAAGAGAGGGAGTTGATAGAAAGGAGCAGAAAGGAGGGAGAGGGAGAGAGAGAAAAAGAGAAAAGAGAAAGAAGAAAAGGGAAGGAAGGTGAAAGAGAAGGTTTTAGAGAGAGTAGTAGAGAGAGAGGAGGAGCAAAGAAGGCGATCAGAGGAGGGAAAGATGGAGAAGAGNGAGAGAGAAATAAAATTAGAGAGAAGAGAGACGAGGGAGGGAGGAGATAGATAGATAGAGAGAAGATATAAACAGAGAGAAAATGAGCATGTGTAGATAGACAGTTTAGTAAAAAACGTTATAACGAAAAAAAAATATGTAATAAAGACAGGATTAATGATACCATTCGAAATGATAATAAGAACGATAATATGAACGAACAAGAAGAGCAAAAGAGGGGGGACTGATAAACACCCCCCCCCCCCCTCAGTATTTATTTTTTTTTTTTTTTTTTTTTTTTGACAATAACTGGAATA
>NW_020872751.1:98058-100558 GCF_003789085.1 Penaeus vannamei | reverse complement strand
AAAGAGAGAGACAGAGACAGAGAGAGAAAGGAGAAAGAGAGACAGAGAAAGAGAGAGGAGAAGAGAGCGAAAGACAGAGAGAGAAAGAGAAAGAGGAAAGAAAAGGAGAGGAAGAGAGCCAGAGACAGACAGAAACACAGAGACAGACAGACAGAGAAAGAGAGAGAGAAGAAGAAGAAAAAGAAAAAAATATAACAAGTCTGGAGGAGATCCAGATTCTGAACTCCTCATAACAAAAACAGGAGCGAAGCCTTGGAGGCCCCGTCAGTCGATCCCGCACTCCTTGGCTTGCGTCCTCTTGGCTGAGCCGTCCTCCTCCTCCTCTTCCTTCTCCTCCTCTTCCTTATCTCCTTCTTTCTCTTTCTCTTTCTTTTCTCTCTTCCTTCTCTTTCCTCCTCTTCTTCCTTCTCTTCCTCTTCGTCCTCCTCCTCCTCTTCCTTCTCTTCCTTCTCTTCCTCCTCCTCTTCCTTCTCTTCCTCCTCCTCTTCCTTCTCTTCCTCTTCGTCCTCCTCTCCTCTTCCTCCTCCCTGCCTTCTCTTTCTCCTCTTCCTCTTCCTCCTCCTCCTCTTCCTCCTCCTCTGCCTTCTCTTCCTCCTCCTCCTCCTCTTCCTCATCTCCTTCTTTCTCTTTCTTTTTTCTTTTACTTTTCTCCTCTCCTTCTTTTTCTTTTTCTCCTCCTTCCTCTGTCTCTCTCTCTCTCTCTTTTCTTCTCTTTCTCCTCCTCTCCCTCTTTCTCTTTTCCTCTCCTCCTCCTGTTCCTCTTTCTCTCTCTTTTTTCTCCTTTCTCCCTCCTCCCCTTCACCTTTCTTTCCCTTTTCCCCTTCCACTTTTTTCTTTCTCTCTCCCTCTCCCTTCTTCCTTTCCATTTCCCTCTCTTTCCTTCTACTTCCTCTTCCCTTTGTCTCTTTTCATTCCTCTTTTCTTCTCTTCCTTTCTCCCTCTTTTCTCTCTCCTCTCTCCGTTTTACCTCTAGACTTTTCCTTGCTTTTCCCTTTTTCATTCCATCTCTTCTTTTCTTCCTCTCTCTCTAGTCTCTTTCCTGTTATCCTTCTTTCACTTTACCCCTTATTCCCTCTTTCGCTTTTTTCCCATTTCCTCCCTTCTGTCTAACTCTATTCCCCTAATTTCTTCCTCTCTTCTCTTCCTTTTTCCCTTTCATTTTTCTCTTTAACATTTTTTTTTTATTTCTCCCCTCTCTCCTCTCCTCACTTTCCTGTTCTCTATCTTCCCCTACTGCCGATTCTTCTATTCCCCAATCCACCCCTCTCTCACCCCTAATCCACCCCTCCCTCACCCCCAATCCACCCCTCCCTCACCCCTCCACCCCCTCCTCACCCCCCTCCTCCCTCCCCCTCCACCCCCCCTCACCCCCAATCCACCCCTCCCTCACCTCCAATCCACCCCTCCCTCATCCCCCCAATCCACCCCCCACTCACCCCCAATCCACTCCCCCAATCCACTCCCCCCTCCCCCACCCCACCCCCCCAATCTCTGCCTCCCCGCGACGCCCTGTTCATCCCACAGTGAACACGTGGAAGAAGAAGAAGAAGAAGAGGAAGAAGATGAAGAAGACGAAGAGGGGAGGGGGAAGGGGGGAAGGGGGGATGTTGTCGTCCTACTGCGCATCTCACAGCCAAGGAGGAGGACTTAGGATTTTCCTAAATAAGACGCATCCATTTTTTTGCTCCAGAAAGACTTAGCATAGATACAATTTTTTCTTATCTGTTAGTTATCTGCTTGTTTTGTTATCTATCTCTCTGTCTATCTTCATACGTGATATATAGGTAAACAGATACATACATACGTACGTAAATACATAAACATACATACATAAATACATACAGACACACGCACACACACCACACACACACACACACACATATATATAATATATATATATATATATATATATTATATATATATATATATATATATATATATACATATATGTGTATATATATATACATACATAATATATAAATATATATATATATATATATATATATATATATATATATATATATAATATATATATATATATATATATATATATATTATATATATATACACATAACATATGTATTATATATTATATATATATATATATATATATATATATATATATATATAATATATATATATATATATATATATATATATATATATATATATATATATATTATAAGACACAACGAACGAGACCAAGTAATGATGATTCTAACAGCTGATCCACTAACCATCAATCGCTAGTCTCTTAAGCGCCACTCCAGCTGGTGCTTGGCTCTAACAAATATTGGATCAGAGAAGCAAATCTATTTTGAAAGCATCTGCATATATACTTGCATATATACTACATATACAGATATCTAGACACACATACACGTTGATATACATGACATGTCTCTGCTCTCTCTGTCTGTCTCTCTCTCTGTCTCTCTCTCTGTCTCTCTGTCTCTCTCTCTCTCTCTCCTCTCTCTCTCTCTCTCTCTCTTCTCTCTCT
>NW_020872751.1:85558-88058 GCF_003789085.1 Penaeus vannamei | reverse complement strand
GGCTCAACACATGGCGCCTTCCTACTGTAAAGGAGTGGCGTACCTTTCAAACACATGGCCTATGTCTTCAGTGTATCATTAGGATATTTTTAAATAGAAAGGTAGAAGGTGTATAGGCTTACATAATTTTACAGAAATAAACTGTTGTTTTTTAAAGAAATTATAACGTAAATTAACGAAAAGTTTCTAAGAGATGAGTGAGTAATCTCAACTGCGTAGATCAAGCTCATGCAGGATGTATAACTGGGGGAGAAGAAGACACTGAGAGTGGCGGGCCGCTTCCCCACGAGCGAGCGAGGGAAAAAAGAGAGAGGGAGGGAAAAAAAAAGAAGGAAAAAGCAAGTGACAGACAGACAGATAGCCATACACACAGAAAGGCAGGCGAGGGGCAAACACACACTCACACACACACACATACACATACACCCACACACAAACACACACACACACACACACACACACACACACACACACACACACACACACACACACTCACACACACACACCAATGGACAGAAACACAGCAACAGAGCTACAACAGTCCCAGACAAACAATGGCAAACTAAAAAATGCAATAGTCTCAACACCGAGCACCCTTAGGTACCCCCAAACACCACCTTAATGTATTCCCTCCCCTTCAGCTCTCTCCCTCGCTTCCTTCTCGAGAACCTCTCTCTAACCCTAAACAGCAACCCTAAACTCGACCAGGTCTTCCTCCGGATCCCTCACTCTCCTCATCGTTCTTTACTTACATCCTCTTGATAACGAATGGTAAGAGAGAAGCTGTATTTGAGGAAGAGAGGAGAAGGATGAGGGGAGGAGAGGGAACAGGCAACTGGGGATGATGCTTTGATAAAAGACGATGGAAAACAGGGCTTAGGGATAATATCGATAGTAGAATTATGGTAATGATTTTTGATTATGATAATCATGTATTATTATATCATATTATAGTATGATTAGTGTTATGAGAATGACTAATTATGATAATGATTAATGGTTTTAGTACTAATAGTAAAAGTAGTAGCTGTAATGGGTAAAAAGCTAGGAGGAGAATGATAAAAAGAAAAAGGGAAAGAGAGACGGTTAGTCGAAAATGGCTTTTGGAAAGAAAAATGGAAAATCAAACGATAAAAGACCAAAAGGGAAAAAAAATATTTGTTATTGAGGATGAATAAAAGGGAGAAAGGGAAGGAAGGATTGATAAATCTGGAAACAAAGGGTGGAAATAAAGTTCGAGGACTGAAAGAGCGTAGAAAACTGTCATGCAAATTTGGTCATTTTTTATGGATGACAATGATAGTAAAATCAGTCACGTGACACCACAAACGAAGATGATGACACTAATGACAAGAATATCTATGATAATGATAACAATAACAAAAAAAATGAAGAAGAAAAGGTAATAAGGATAATATTAAGAAGAAGAAAAAGAAGAATGATAATGATAGCGATAATAATGATAATGATTATAATGATGATAACAATAATCATAATAATGATAATAAGAGAATAATGATAATAACGATAACAAGGACGATAATGATAATGGTGATAATAATAATAATAATAATAATAATAATAATAATATAATGAAAATGATAATATCAATGATAATAATGATAATGATAAGGTTAGTATGATAATGATATCAATAATTATCATCATTATCATTTTCATCATCTTCATGATGATAATAATAATGATGTTAACAATAATAATACTACCAATGATGATAACAATAATGACAATAATAATAATGATAATGACAACAACAACAATTGCAACAACAACAATAATAATGATAATAATGATAACGATAACAATAAGAGAAATAATAATAATGATAATAATAACAATATTGATGGTAATAGATACAATAATAATGAAGATGATAATACTAAAACCACTAATAACAATATTGATAATGACAATGAAACGCAATAACAACAACAACAATAACGATGATAATAAGGACAATAATCCAAACACACAACTCAGCCACGCCCGCAACAGCACTTCCAAGAACCTCCTTCACAGCCATCCTACGCACTTCCCTTCCCTCATGTCGAGTATGTGTCAGCTGTGATCCATTCAGATAAAAAAGAAAGAAAGAAAGAAGGGAAAAAAAACATGAAAATAAATCATGCGGGACTTGAGAGGCAGACGAGACCGAAGGAGAATTAGGAAACCATTACGCTTCGGGTCCTGTGAGATCTTGGGCTCCAGATAACACGCGGGCCTGTCGCACGCACCCCCCCCCCCCTCCCCTGCCCTTCCCCGCCATCTTCCTCCCCTCTCCCCTGCCCCATATCCCCCCTCCCTGCCTTCCCACGCCCTCCACTATATCCCCTCGCCCCTCGCCTCCCCCCATCTTCTCTCTCTTTCTCCCCCCATCTCCCTCCCCTGCCCTTTCCCCATTCCTCCTCCCCTCCACTTCATCATATCCCCTCCCCCTGCCCTGCCACCTCCCCACCATCTCTTCTCCCTCTGCCTTCCT
>NW_020872751.1:78058-83058 GCF_003789085.1 Penaeus vannamei | reverse complement strand
AACGCCACCAGCGCCACGTTACACGTCCTTAATGGTAAGTCCTCGCTTCCTGTACGGGGCTTGGGGCGAGGTGTCATTTTTTGTTAGCATCAGAGTCGTTCTGGGTATTATTAACGTTGTCTATATCATTTTCATTTTCTTTTCCGGTAATATTATTATTAGTAGTAGTATTATATTATTAATATTATCATTATTATTATCATCCTCAGTATTACTATACTTTCAGTTACGATTATGATGATGATGTACCTAATGATAATACTGACAGTAATAGCATTTTTTTTTTTTTTTTTTTTTTTTTAAGTAAATAAATAAAACCGTTACTACTTATGTGAATCTTACATGCGAAATCTTTAACACCGATCTATATCAAAAGTATTGCAAGCTCAATCATTCGCATCGAATGTGTCGCTTAAGCAATAAAAGACAAAAAAGAGAGAAAAAGCATCCCGGAATACTGTCATCACGATCAATCCATTCTGCTAATTTTGTAAGCTAGGTAAACAAAGAAAAAAAAAAGAAAGACAATGATTCAAAAACCTCTGTCACATCTGCAACAGAAGGCCTCCGATATTGTCCTCCACTGCACATCTGCCAATTAAGAGACTGAATAAAGGAAGTTTGCGATTTTGAAAATAAACTGACCGCAGTCAAGGAAGGAAATCTGCGGAGCCTCCGACATGTCAGGAAAAAGGGGGAGAGTTTGCAAAAGTCATCCTGGGAGGGACAGCTGCACGGAAAAAGATGGAGAGGTCGACAAGGAACGAAATGGGTGGATAACAACAACAATAAAAATAGGAATGACTATGGGAAACCCTGTAAACGAGAGAAAAAAATGTAGAAGATAGAAGACTCGTAGTGGGGGAGGTCGTACTGAAGCTCCTACAACATGAGGGTCGTCAAAGAGTATTGTAACGATAATACATTTACAAACAAAACTCTAATAAAGGCAAAACCGTCTAATCGATATACCTTTTTTCAAACCCGCGAAATCTGGAACATAAGAAAATGGAAAGAAAGTATCCCACCGTTATTGCTGCAGTCAGAGCGGCAAATAAATTTTAATAAATGTTGAAGGCGATTTCCCCCATTTTTGCCTCGGTCAGCAATGGTCTCTGCCTCAACAATATTCCGACCAATCTCCTGCAACTCTGTGTCAGTCCTTCTGCCAATACTGCGGCCCAAAATTTCCATTCTGTATTCTTGAAAAATATCAACCTTTCTCGCCACTGTTATCACTGAGGCCAATGCAGCTGTGTACTTAATATCTTGTTCGGTGCTCTGGCGTGCCGCTGATCTTGCGCTTGCAATATTATGGTTATTGTTAAAGATGAACTTGCATCAGGAGTATATGACTATTATTATTATCATTTTACCCTTATTATCATCATTATTGTTATAATTACAATTAGGATCAAAATAAGAGCTTATACGTTGTAATAAAAATAAGTATTCTTCATCTCCTGATCATTATTTATATTATGTTTATTCCCTCTTTGTCCTTTCTCCTTTAAAACAATATCATCACTGTTTTTCATACGTAGAGAACCACCGTTTTTTATGAATTAATATAAAAAAAAATTCTTCCCCCATGCATACTTGCTTTACGAGGCAACATAAACAGTACTTAATATTCCTTCTCATCACCACCGCTTGCCAGAAACTTTCGCTTTCATCAAGGAATATGAAAATGCTTTGAATATCACATTTTTTTTCGTTTAGAACAGTGAAATAGAATTTTTCATGTCATCGACAAATAATAACTGATTCCTTTGGCAATTTTGAGAGGGAGTATGTGAAAGAGAGGGAGAGAGAGAGAGAGAGGGAGAGAGAGAGAGGGAGAGAGAGAGAGAGAGAGGGAGAGGGAGAGGGAGAGAGAGGAGAGGAGAGAGAGAGAGAGAGAGAGGAAGAGAGAGAGAGAGAGAGAGAGAGAGAGAGAGAGAGAGAGAGAGGAGAGAGAGAGAGAGAGAGAGAGAGAGAGAGAGAGAGAGAGAGAGAGAGAGAGAGAGAGAGAGAGAGAGAGAGGAAGAGAGAGAGAAGAGAGCGAGACAGACAGACAGACAGACAAAGAAAACGAGACAAACAGACAGAGACAGAGAAAGGCCGACAAAAATGAAGACAAACACAAAACAGGAAATGGCGCGCACATCCCCAAAAAAGGGGAAAAAATCGAAACTCGAGAGCCCCCAAAGAATCCCGGGCCCCGTGGACGACCGCCTGCCCGCTGGAGTGGTATAGTGGCTAATTAACTGTCTGGAGAGATCTTCAAGAGCGTTATAAGTGTCTTTGTGCGTCGCCTAAGACTTACGTCGTCATAACCGGCCTTTATATCCTGTATTTTCGGCCCAAAGTGTTCCCGGCATTGAGCGGTGCTGCCATCTCGCGGCGGCTGGGGAGTTCATCCTTCTTCCTGGCAGTCGTATGATTATGGTTATTAGATGTCTTTTGTGGAGATTCTTTGGGGATAATACGATATGTTCGTGGTTAATTTCTGAAAAAATGGTAATTTATTTAATTTAAAATGAAGAAGTATGATTATATTAGCGTTCTTAATTATCGTCATTCAGTCAATTGAGATTTTCATAGGTTATATTGTATTTGCAACTTACTATTCGTAGCATTATATTTTAAAATTCTTTTTTTTTTGACTATCACTTTGACTTTGATGATTTTTATTAGTAATGCAGTCCCTGTTACCAGGTTCATCACCCTTTCTATTGTGATCATTATCTTCACCATCATCATCATCATCTTTTCCATCTTCATCATCATCTTCATCTTCAGCATCATTAGTAGTAGTTGTACTGTTGTTATTATTATTGATACTTTTATTGTAATTATTTTTGTTATTGTTGTTGTTTCTGTTGAATTTAAGGTCTCTAGTGCTGGCAGGATCATAACAATTTCCACCAATATCATTTGTCCTTTCAGTACAAATATCCTTATAATTACCGCAATGAAGTCATTATCAATACTTTATCATTATCAGATTAGCATTCAATTTCCATCATCATCTCCTGCATTCCCAATCATCATCATCGTCACCACAATTACTATGTATATCCTAACACAAATGATAATGATATCAGCACGATCATTAAGAGACTGATTACGACCTTATATCATCCAGGAAGTAATCTCTTTCCCCCACCCACCCCACCCCATCACCCCCTCACCCCCCCCCCCCCAGGATGCGCGTTAACTCAACTGCTTCCTTTCACATCCCGAAGCGATAAAAAAATCTCCGGTAATGTCCTTTTTTTCCCCTTTCTTCTTCAGGCGAGGAACCGGCGGCCATGCATAAGAACAGCAGCCTCCCACACACTCGCCCAGGTAAGGCTTCTTGGCCCTTGCGGGATACGGGCGGGGAGACTTTTCATTTGTTTTGGTTCACTTTTGTCCTTTTTGTTCCTGTTTTTTGGGGTCTTCTTTTTTTCTTTGCTCAATTTTTCGTATATTCCTGTATGTATTTTGTTGTTTTTTGGGTTAAGTTTGTCCTTCATGTACTTTTTTTTAGTTTTTGTACATAGGTAGTATTGCATTTTGTATTGGTAATTAAACTGCAAATTACTGATGGACTGAAAGTGGTCAGTGGAGGCGACTGTGATCAGCCTGTGGTAAGGTAAGGTATTTTATGTACATTTGTTTTACATTAGTTCATTTGTTCTTTCAGTTTCAACATACTCTATTATCCGTGAATCACTTGAGGATAAAAATTATCTGCGTTTTATTATGAAAAGAGAATAGAAGCTTCAATCAGAAGAAGGGAATACAACGCACCTTTAGATGTACCTTTTAAAAGCTTAGTGAAAGAATCCAAAAATGCGACAAAAGCCTAATGTATATACTACTTGACTAAAGCAATTTGGCATCAAGACAATAGGATGTGAAACGTCAAGATTTGAAAAATGGAATCAGGACAGCGTCAGAAAATATCAGGTTTAAGAAATATAAACATCATAAATCAAACAACGTTTCGAAGAAAAATTACATCAAAACAGTAAACATCATCCCGATGGATAAGAATTAAATTTTAAAAGATGCAATTTTTTCGCGAATAACACGTAATAAAAACATTTTTCCAAATATATATTTTTTTCCTACGCTATTCTAGTTCCCTTTATTTCCATTAATAAAATTCATAATGAGAAGCCAAAAAAAAGTCAGCGATCACGTGCAAAGAAGATGCCATCTGTGGAATTCGGATGAGTGACTGAGAATCCGGTTGTCGCTTCTTCCTTGTTTCATGCTCTTCTTTCTTTCTTTTCTGCATCAAACGGAATAGGTCCAGAGAGAGAGAGAGAGAGAGAGAGAGAGAGAGAGTGGGAGACAGACAAATAGACAGATAGATAGAAAACACGATTTCCCAGCAAGGCGAATGTTACAAGAATAGATTCTCTACAGATAAGGCAGGGAAAAGTTATCCCTGCATTATGGTTAACACGGCAAGAAATGCAACTACTTTCAGACTAGAATTATAGAATAAAAATATAATTAATAAGCAAATAAAAAACAGTTCAAGTAACTCGCAAATTAGAATACAAAGGACTGTTTTACCCCCAATACCCCTTCCTGTTTCGAAACAAACCGTAGACATATTATTATTATTCATACATACCTCCATTCACCAGATAAGCATTATCAACAAAAACACTAAAATTATATATATGGTTATTAAATCATGATTCTTCATTTATTCATAGAGAGTTAATATATTCACGATCTGAGGTCTTTCGAGTCTCTCTTCCTGGACAGAACTAACTTCTTTTACAATGTTACCAGCCTTCGGACATTCTCGTGGATTCGCATAATTCTGAAGAAAAGGCCAGTTACTCTCTCTCTCTCTCTCTCTCTCTCTCTCTCTCTCTCTCTCTCTCTCTCTCTCTCTCTCTCTCTCTCTCTCTCTCTCTCTCTCTCCAGCTATCTAGCTATTTTTGCCTTTGTCTCTCTCATATAAACAGGTGTAGAAGTATTCTGTAGCGAGCACTTAATCATTATCA
>NW_020872751.1:63058-70558 GCF_003789085.1 Penaeus vannamei | reverse complement strand
GATTTATATATATAGATAGATAGATAGATAGATAGATAGATAGATACGATAGATATAGATGATTTAGATAAAGAGGGACGCAGACGAGAGAGAGACCGGAGAGAATGCCGGAGGATGGGGAGAGAGGAGGAGGGAGAGTGATGACGATCGGGATGACGAGTGAGAGCGCAAAGAGAGGCAGGGAGAGGGAACCGAGAGAGAAGAGAGAGACGAAGACGGAGAGAGGGAGTGGGGCCGGGGCCCGGAGAAGCACCCAATCACGAGAATGAAGGAGAAGAGAGACGAGTAGGAAGAAAATAGAGAGCATACGTAATCACACAACTCACTTATCACATTCTATCCATAAGCATTCTTTCTCTTTCTTTCTATTGCTATGATCCGATTTTTATATTCCAAGAAAGTACTCAGAAAAGACCTTAAATAGTTAGTGTTTTCCTGAAACACCTGATAAATTCTTCTAATGTTCTTATTGAAAAGCAAATCAGCCTATTGAACGACGAATAATCTTTAAACCACATTAACATTATGGTGATACAGTATCATATTATTAATTGTATTAAGATTGAGATATTATTGTCGTTTCATTTTGTAAATCTTTCTGTTGCTGAGATGAATAACTTTTTTACTCTTTTATTGTGGAGATTATTATATCTATCATCATTGATGGCCAACTCCATGATCTTAGTAAACATATTTTCATTTACAATCTATATTCGCGTACCGTTTTGGTAATCACCAATTCTTATTATCAGCCATCATTAGTGGAATTAAAATGAAATTGGTGTCATTCTCATGTTATTTTATATCAACAGTTTATTGCATTAAATATTGCTATACTGATTTAGTTTCATCTATGTTATTACCACATTTAGGTATTACTATATGTTTATATCCATTTTTGATCTATTTACTGTCATTACGATAATTGGTATTGATGTTGGTGTATGGGGAAAGAGAGAGGAGAGAGATGAGAATGAGAGAGAGAAGTGAAGAGAGGAGAGGAGACGAGTGGGAAAGAGAGGATGGACCGAGGCGCGAGGAGGATGATGAGACGGGGCATGTGAGGATGAGACGTAGGAGAGAAGGAGATGAGAGAGAGATGAAGAGGCGAGGAGAGAGAGAGATGGAGAGAGAGACGAGAGAGAGAGAGAGAGAAAGAGACGAAGTAGACATGAGAGATAGACTAGATAGATATAGAGAGGAGAGAAGAGGAGAATGAGAGAAAGAAGAAAGAGAGAGAGAGATTAAAGAGAGAGAGAAGAGAGAGCGGGAGATGAAGTACAAAAACGACGGAGCAGAATGACGAAAGAGAACGAGAGAGTGAGAAGAGAAAAAGAAGAGAAACGAGAAGAGGAGGCCAGAGAGAGAAGAGAAGAAGAGTGCAACGATACAAGAGAGAGAAGAGAAATGAGAAGATAAAGAAGGAGAGAGAGAGAGAGAGATAAGAGTAGAGAGAGAAAGAGAGTAGAGAGAGATACGTAATGTATATAGGCATATATATTAAATAATTATATAATAATATATTTTATATATATATATAAAATTATATAATTTTTATATAATATTAATATTATTTATTATATTTTATATATTTATTTGTATATTTACTATATGTATATATATTATTATATAATATTATCTTTATTATTATATATTATATTTTATATATATATATATATAACTATATAATATTAATATAAATAATATGACATATATGTATAGTTGTGTGTGTGTGTGTGTGTAATACTCTAAACACAAAACCATACATCACTCTCAGCTCTTGTTCACCAAAAAACAATTATCTTAAACTCCGTCATCTTCGAAATTTAAGGTGGCGATGATGAATTCGATCCGTTTACTTGCATGCAGCTGAATTTTATTAGGATGATGACAATGATGGTGATGGTGTGGTGGTGATGATGATGATGGTGATGTGTGTGGTGATGATGAACTGAATGATGATTGATGATGTATGTAGTTAATCGAATGTGGTGATGATGGATGATGTGATATGATGATGATGATGATCCAGTTGTTGATGATAATGATGTTATGATCAGTATGGTGATGATGATCATAAGATGACGATAGGTGTAGATGATGATCGATGAAGCAGATGATTATATGATGGCAGATATGGTTTTGTGGTGATGAGTGAGAGAAGTAGAGGATGAGGAGAGAAGGATAAGGAGAAGAGGAAGATGATTGATGATCAGATGCTCTGCTGTGATGATGATTTGAGGTAGTGGAGGAAATGAAGAGTAGGAGGAAGAAAAAGGATAATGAGAGAGAAGATTGACAATGACGATGATTGTGATGATGTTATTGATATATCTGCTACATGAGGTAGAGGAATGAAGAGGAGAAGAAGAGAAAGATAGACGAAGATGATGACGAAGATGGTGATGATGATGATAGAGAGGAAGAAAAGAAAAGAAGAACGAGTATTTGGCTTACCTATACATTACATTCTAATAAACAAAGTATATAATAATAAGGATAATGAGGAAATGATGGAGGGAAAAGAAGAACATAACTTGTGAAACTCACCACGTCCAGTGTTATACAGATTACCTGTTATTTTTAGCGTAATTTATAGTGTTTAATGAGAGGGTTATGAATGGGAGTTGGTGATCGCTCCTATATTATCGTTGTCTCCCTCTCTTCCTTCTTTCTCTTGTTGTCTTCTTTACTTTTCTCTCTCTCTTTCTCTTTCTTCTTGATTCTTTGTTTTTTCTTCTTCTCTTTTTCTTGATTTTCTTGATTTTCTCTTCATTTATTTCTCTTTCTCTTTTTCTTTTTTTTCTTTTTTACTCTCTTTTTCTTTTTCTCACCCTCTCTCTTCTATCTCCTCTTCTCTTCTTCTATCTTATTATCTTCATATCCTATCTATCTATTATCTATTTTTTTCTTCTCTCCCTTTCTCTTTCTCTTTTTCTTTTTTTTCTTTTTTTCTTTCTTTTTCTATTGGTGTAGTGATGTGTTGTTGTTTGTTTTTTTACTCTTTATGTGTTATACATCCCATGTGTATAATTTGCGGTGTATGTAGTGTTTTTGTTGGATTTCTCTAATGTAATGAGTATATCATAATGAATATCGAATATTCCTTTTACATCTTAGTAGCAAACAGATTTAAGTTTTTCATTGTTAGGAAAATTAAGCGTGTAATAATTATGAATTTATTATATCTGGTGTTTGATATATTGGTAATTATTTGCAACATTCAATCGTGCACTTTAATTGAGTAATGAAGCATTTGCAACGATAGCTATCACAAAATATGTCATTTATAAGATATATAATTTCCTAGAATGTGCTATAGTTTTTTATGTATTTTATTTCATATAAGCATTATCATTAATTGTTCTACTTACTCACTTTATCAACTTTGTCATTATTTCTATCATTGTCCTTACATCATCATCATCGTTGTTGTCATTATCATCATTACCATTGTTATCATTATAATTCTTGATTTTTTGTAAAAATGGACATTATTATTACTATTATTACTATTATTCTCCATCATCCTCGCTCTTTCTTTCTTTTTCTTATCTCCTTATTTCTATTATTTCCTTTGTTTTGATATTTCACCAGCGTTATTATTACTATTTTTATTTATCACAGTATAAAACTAATTTGCTTTCTTTATATTCATAATCTCTTTTATTCTTTTATTTCATCGTTATTCCATTCAGAAATAACAAATAGTTCTTAAAGACTTACTTGATTCAGCTGAACTAATGTATAATTAGACTTGAAAAAAAAGATTAAATAATCACTTATATATTGTAAAATATTTTTTTAAATACTCCTTACCTCCTTGTCTTTGATCAGGAAAAAATAATAGTCTAAAAAAATGACAACAATTAGGAAAGAAAATACAAAATAAGGAAAATATAATAGTGAAAAAATACAAGTTAAAAATCTGAAAATTATCGTACATTATCATACACGCGGGAAGCTCGTGTATCGTACGGAAGCTGGATATTATCGTACATTTGGTATCGTGATCTATAAGAGAAGCCAAAAATGATCTTCAATAAAGCTGTCTTCTTTTTAAAGCTAAATCACTGATAAGGACGAAATTAGAATGGCTCGTCTATCCTTTTTGTTATCTATAAACAAGAATTCAGAATTTAGAGAGTAAGGCAACTGGATAGCCAGTAATTTTGGCGCCATTTTTTTTTTTCTTCTTTTTTTCTTTTTTCCTTGGTTTCATGTTCACTGCTGGAAAAGAAAAGAAAAGAATGATAATTTTTGTTTTTGGTTTTCATTTTTTACTCTTTCGTTATCCCAAGATTTTTCTTCCTTGCCTCTTTATCACTCCTTTTCTGCTTCCCTTGATTCTCTCGTCTTTATCGTTCATTCACCTTCTTCATTTCCTCCTTCTCCTCCTCTAATTTTCACTGTATTTTTTCCTACTCCTTCCGTGTCATATCCCATTTTTTTCTTCTTCCTCTTTATCACTCCTCTCTTCTGCTTCCTTTTGTTTCTCTCGTCTTTTATCGAGCAGCATCTTCGCCTTCTTCATTTTCCTTCTTCTCCTCCTCTAATTTTTATTGTATTTTTTTCCTACTCCTTCCGTTATTTCCAATTTTTTCTTCTTCCTTCTTTATCACTCCTCTCTTCTGCTTCCCTTGTTCTCTCTTTTTTTATCGAGCAGCACCATCGTCTTTCTTCATTCTTCCTTCTCCTCCAATTTCTAATTTTCATTGTATTTTTCCTACTCCTTCCGTTATTCCATTTTTCTTCTTCTTCCTCTTTAATCACTCCTCTCTTCTGCTTCTTGTTCTCTCGTCTTTTATCGAGCAGCATCATCGCCCTTCTTTATTATCTTCTTTCTCTCCCTCCTAATTTTCATTGTATTTCCTACTCTTTCCGTTATTCATTTTTCTTCTCCTCTTTCTTTATCACTCCTCTCTTTGGCTGCTGTCCCTAGTTTCTTCTCTTGTTTTATCAAGCAGCACCACGCCTTCCTTTATTTCCAAATTCTTCTCCTCCTCCATAATTTTTATTGGGTTATTTATACGTGTTCCTAATCCTTTAACACGTTATCAAACAATTTTATCTCTTCTCTCTTCCTCTTTATCACTCCCACTCTTCTGTTTGCCTTTTCGTTCTCTCCGTCTTTTTAATCACGACAGCAGCATGCATTCACTCTTCACTGTGTCCTATTGACTTCTCCTTTCACTAGATTTTCCATGTTGTATCTTTTTTCCCCTACTCCTTACCAAGTTATCATCAAACTTTTTCTTCTTTACTTCTCTTTATCATTCCACTCTTCTGTTTCCCCTTGTTTCTTTTTTTATCGCATGATCACGATCTTCACCATTTCTTCATTTCCTTCATTCTCCTCTTACAACTAATTTTCATCATGGTATCTTTTTCCTACTTCCGTTCCGTTATTGCCATTTTTTTCTTCTCCTCTTTATCACTCCTTCTCTTCTGCTTCCCTTGTTCTTTTTTTTATCGAGCAGCACCATCGCCTCTTATTTCCTTCTTTCTCCCCGTCTAATTTTATTGTATTTTGTTCTTACTTCTTTTTACGTGACTTATCCATTTCTTTTGCCTTTCTTGTGCCTTCTCTTATTCACTTCCACTCTCCTCTTCCCTTCAGTTCTCCTCTCGTTTTTATCGAGCAAATCTTCGCCTCTTCTATTTCCTTCTTCTCCTCGTATACTAATTTTCACCTCCTGTTTATCTTTTTTCTAATCTTTTCCGTCTGGTATATCTCGCAATTTTCATTCTTCATCCCATCTCCGGATTTTTCTCAATCATCCTCATACAGCTCTCTTTCTGGACTTCCTTCGCTCGGTTTCGTACTTCTCGACTCTTTTCATCAGCCACGCGCGCCCCAGCACCATCGCCCCTTATCGTTGCTATTCCTATCGCTTCTCCTCCTGCTAATTCTCGACTCTGGCTATAGGTTTTTCCTCACTTCCTCTCTTCCTGCGCGGTCTCTGGTGCCTGCTTGTCTATAGTTCCATTTTTTCTTCTAATCCTCTGTCTCATTTCTATTCACTCGGTCTCTTTCCCTGCTACCTCTCATAGTAAGTCTTCCTCGCTCTTTTATCATGTAGCAGCAATCATTATGCCTTCCCTTCATTCCCTCTCTCTCCTCTCGCTCCTTTAACCTTTTTTCGTCATTGTCTCTAATTTAACTCACCCCTATTCCCTTACGCTTATTGTCCATATCTTCGTACCTTCTCTTCCGGTCATCTCATCACTCTCACTCCGATCTCTACTTTCGCTTGTTACTTCTTCGATATTTTTGATTCGCAGAGGCAGCTCCTTCGCCTCTTTTCTTCATTTCCTCTGACCTTCTGCAAGCTCCTTTAAATTGATTGCGCATGCAACACTCTCTCCGCCCCAAGCATCACATCTCTCTCTCCCCCTGTCATTATCTGCTCCATTTTTTCTTCTTCTTCACTTGGAATCTAATCAACTCCTCTCTTCTCGCTTCTCTTTGTCTCCTCTTTTTTATCGAAGCAGCTCCTTTCGCCTTCCTTTCCTTTCTACATCTTCTCTCGCTCTTTACTTCCTTTTGTCATTCCTTACATCGTTCTCAGCCTGAACTTCGATCCCTTCTCCCTTTCCAACGCACTCCGTCTCCCACGCATCTACTAATGCCTTCCTCTGTTTCTCCACACACCGTGGGTTACGTGCTTCCTTTCTTCATTCTTCTCCATAAATCCCATTTAGCTCCCTTGATCTCCCCCTCAATCGCTCTCAGTCGTCCTCCTATGTTGTATTATCTAGGCCGGCTCATATCTCAGTTCTATTCGATTGGTTTATCTATCTCTCTCTCCTCTCCTTTACTAGCCTATATCCCCATTCTCCTCCTCTGCCTTTTATCCATCCGGCCTCCATACCCTTGTGCTATGCGATATCCACTTTCTCGTCATCCCACTGCTTCGATCCTCACTGTTCTATGCAAACTCCTCCCTACCTCGTTGCGTGGTTTCGCACATCGTCAGCTCTCTCACATTCTCTCTTCCTTCGCCCCCTTTTTCGTTCCTACAGTCGTACTCTACCCTCCTCCCTCTTCTTTTCTTTCCTCTATCCGCCTGCACCTCTATTCTGTCCCTTGCCTCCTCTCATGCCCGTTACTAGCTGCCTTTCTTGTCGATCTCCTCTCCTCCAATGGCCCTCTCTCTCCTCCCCCTTCGTCCCAGACTCCTCCATTCCCTCCTCGTCTCTCTTCTTCCTCTCTCACTGCTCCCTGCTCCCTTACGTTCCCCCTTTCGATTCCCCAGCTGCTCACTCTCATACCGTCCCGTTACCGCATTCCGTACAGTTACTCTCGATACTCCATCGGCATCAGTCCTCCTGCGCACGTGCAAGTCCGTCCTCCTCCTCAGTGCATTCCCTTCCTCCTCTTACTTACCGCTCCTCCTCCTCTTCTCACTTCGCTCCTCCAGCTCATGCTCTTCTGCCTTGCTCTTCTCCCACCTCTTACCGCTCCTCGTACATGCCAGTACCTAATTGATCTCTCCT
>NW_020872751.1:48058-55558 GCF_003789085.1 Penaeus vannamei | reverse complement strand
ACGAGAATGGATGCCATGGCAAGGTCAGACGCTATCATGATCAACATATCTTCATTATCATCTTCATCCGTGTCATTATCATATCACCGATATCATGAAATGGAAACAGGAGAATGTGAGAGGAGGTTGATTATGTCATAACTAATAAGATTATGTATCTAAAGTGTGGCTAATTGCTAAAATAGGGAATTTGAGCTATGAGAGGAATGTACTGATACTTTATCACCTTACTGTTTCATAAAATAGACTCTAGAGTAGGAATGAGTTTTGGAATATCTTTTCTGTTTGGTAATGCTTGCGAATTCGTCTTCACCTGGAAATAGGATACTACTATATAACCCTTTTCACCTCAGAAATATCACTCACCTTTTCCTTGTATGGATGTTCAAAATCATTACCTATCTTCAAAGGATCAGGCTGCACTTAAAAATTTTATTTGATTTATTCATTTATTTATTTATTTATTTGCATCCACCGCTGCCACCGAAACATCCTCTGAACGGCTCGTTATATTAGATTTGTGGCAATAGACGGATATTTCCTAACAGGCTATTTGAGATGTAGATTTTTTAATATCATTTGTAAGTATTATTATTTAATCATTAGTAATTTCTGTTCTCTTTTGTGTCTGATCACAATATCCAATTACAACAAATACCACATATCAGGGAAATAGATGTAGAGTGATATGGTGAAGAGAGAGACGGAAAGACATGTGATGACAATTCAACAAGAGAGAAGGATAGATGCATGGTAATAAGAAGACATATTGCACACACACACACACACACACACACACATACTATAACATATATATATATATATATATATATATATATATATATATATATATATAATATATATAATATATATATATATATATATATATATATATATATAAATATATATATATTATATATATATATATTATATATATATATATTATATATATTTATATATATATATATATATATATATATATATATATATATATATATATATATATATTCAGAGAGAAACGTGATGGTAAAACATATACATACATGAATATATGCATACTCACATACATTTATATATATATATATATATATAATATATATATATATATATATATATATATATATATATATATATATATATATATATATAGCAGAGAGAGAGGTGATTATAAATATGTATATGTGTATATATATGTAGAGAGAGAGAAAACAAACATAGAGACAAAGAGAGCAATACAGCGACAGAAAAACACAAAGCAGACCGCCAGAGAGTATCTAGGCAGACAGAAAATGCAGGAGGGGGGGGGGAGGGGGCGGAGGAGTGCCGACGAGAGAGAGGCCAAGGAGAGAGAGAAGGTGGTGTGAGAAGCGACCAAATCTGTTAACACAATCAGATGAGGTAAGATGGTCTCGTCTTTTTTTTTTTTTTTTTTTTTTTTTTTTTTTTGAAACAACATACATTACTTACAACCGCGGCAGTGTTTACATTAGTGAGACTATTGTAAGAACTTTATGGTGGATAAGATTCGTATTTTTTGCTCTTTTTCAGTCCAGGCGAATGTAAAGATACATACAGACATGCATGCTTATACAGAGATAATTGTGCAGAGATGTATCCATGTATGTGTGCATGTTTTAAATATATATATAGACATATGCATACATATATCTTCTACATATCAATATCATATATATGTTTGTGTGTGTGTTTGAGTTTTTATTTATGTGTGTGTATGTGTGTGTGGGTGTGTATATATGTATGTCTTTATATATAATATATATATATATATATATATATATATAATATATATATATTTATATATTATATATATATTATATATATTATTATATATATATATATATATATATATATATATATATATATATATATATATATATATATATGTTATATTATATGCATGTATATATATATGGCATATATATGTATGTGTATATGCATATTATATGTTATGCATATCACACTCATATTATATACATGCATATGTTGTATGATATAGAAATATACATATATATATACTATCATATATATATAGATATAGTGTCTCGTCTATATACTATATATATCATCATACATACTAGTATATATAATATTAGATATACTATATATATATATTATTATATATTATTATTATATACTATTATTAAAACATACTTATATACTATATATCATATTTATACTTATATATATAATATATAACTTATATTATACATAATACATATATTATATTTATATATATCAATATATATATTATCATATATATAAAACATATATACATATCAATATACTATTATATTATATAATATATATATCTAATATTATATATACTATATATATATATCATAATATTATACGTATAATATATATTATATACTTAATATTACATTACATACATACATACATACATTACATACACTAATAGATAAGCGACTTAATGTATACTAATATAATATATATATACTATATATATATATATAATATACTATATATATATTATCACTATAATATATTATGTTGTTGTGTGTGTTGTGTGTAGCTGTGTGTGTGTACTCATGTGTTGTTGCTTCTGTGTTGTTGTGTTGTCTGGTTGTTGGTGTAATGTGTGTGTGTGTGGCTGTGTGGCTGTTGCCGTAGTGTTGTGTGTAGTCCTGGTCTGTGTGTGTGTTGTGTGTGCAATATTATATATATATATATATATATATTATATATTATAATTTTATCTATAATATTATATATATAACTATATTTTTAAAATATATTATATATATTATATATATATACATACATAGACATACTTGAACTTGTAGGTAAAATCTAGAAATCCTAGTCCTAACTCTGAGCAGACCTTTCCCTGTTGTACGTCAGCATTCACACAAAAGACAACCCTTTCACTCACAAACATTTCCAAATACGTTTTTTCTACAAAATTACTAACAGACTCGTCCCTCTCATCTTTTGCATCTCCACTTGTTATAGTATGTTTCACACCCTCATATTCCTATATTTTTCACAATGTTCCTGTCTTTTATTTTTTGTTGCTTGCTTTTGTTACCCCATTTTAGTTTATTTTTTTTATAACTATTTTTGTCGTTTATGTTTTATCTAACTACTGTTATTTTCTAATCTGCCTGATGGCGAGATCGTAATTCTTCTAAACGTAAGCTATCATGAAGATGTTCATTCACAGCCCTGGTTATGCTTCTTTTTACTATTGTATATACAATACATAGCATAACATTACTAATATATATATATCTATATAATATTAATATATAATAATAATTATATACTATAATTATATTATATTATTATACTATGTACTACTTATAATATATTATATTGTATATATATGTGTGTGTGTTGTGTTGTGTCTGTGTGCTGTGTGTGGGGTGTTTGTGTTGTGACTACACTATACTATGTCTTATTTATATTGGTTTGTGTGTTTATTCTTATATGTGATTCTGCTGTGTCTGTTTGATTGTGTCCGGTGTTGTGTGCATGTGTGGTGTGATTTTGGTGTGGTTCTGTCTGTGCCTTATGTGTGACATTGTCAACATTTATTGTAAAGCATGCAAAGGACAGAGAGATCTATAGAAAGATTACATAGGCTATACAGATATGATAACGTGTATTACAACTCCCACATTCACACCAAAACTCGTCGACTTGGAACCACCACTTAAAATTGACAACCCTAAAAAAAACATCAAAAACACTGTAAACCCCATGGAAAAAACTACGCGTTCCCTTCAGTGCGGACCCCGTGAACAAAGAAAAGAAGAAGAAGCAGGAACGAAAAGAAAAGAGAATGAAAGAAGAAAGAAGGAAGAAGACCGAAGAAGAAGCACAGAAGAAGAAAGATAGAAGAAAGGAAGGGAAGAAGGACACAGAATCAAGACAGAAGAAGAAAGGAAGAAAAAGAAGGAAAGAAACAAGGAGAAGGAGAATGAAGAAAGAAGAAGGGAGAAGAGGGGAGAAGGAGACAAGGAGAAGAAATTAGAAAAAAAGGACAAGAAGAAGAAGAAGAAGGAAGGAGAAGGAGAAGAAGACGAGAAGAAGAATGAAGAAGAAGAAAGAGAAGAAGAAGAAGAAGACAAAAAAAGAGAAGAAGAAAGAAGAGAAGAAGAAGAAGTAGAAGAAAAAGAGAGAGAAGAAGAAGAAAGAAAGAAATGAAAAGAAGCAAAGAAGAAGAAGAAGAGAAGAAGAAGAAGAAGAAGAAAAGAAAGAAGAAGAAGAAGGAGAAGAGAATAAAAAAGAAGAAGAAGAAGAAGATAGAAAGTTTTACGGGATTCAGAAGAGTCAAGGAAAAAGGAGACCTGTTTTTGAGACAACCACTGACAGGGACAATTTTTCAAGGAATGATTTATTCGACTTTTTTCTTTCTTTCTTTCCTTCTCTTTCTTCTCTCTCTCTCTCTCTCTATCTGTCTCTGTCTCTGTCTGTCTCTCCTCTCTCTGTCTTCTGTCTCTCTCTCTCTTCTCTCCTCTTCTCTTCCTCTCTCTCTCTCTCTCTCTTCTCTCTCTCTCTCTCTCTCTCTCTCTCTCTCCTCTCCTCTCTTCTCTCTTTCTTTCTCTTGTGAAAGGATCCAAAAGAGAGAAGATGCCCGGCACATTCTTTTTATTTTTTATTCTTCCTTATATTTTAATATATATATATATATATATATATATATATATATATATATATATATATATATATATATATATATATATATATATATATATATATATATATATATATATATATATATATATATATATATATATATATAATTATATATATATATATTATATATATATATATATATATATTATATATATTATATATATATATTATTATATATGAAGAGAGTGAGAGAGAGAGAGAGAGAGCCGAGGAGAGGAGGGAGGGAGGGAGGGAGGGAGGAGGGAGGGAGGGAGAGAGAGAGATGATGACGAGATGGACGAGATGGATGAGATGAGAGAGATGAGAGAGAGAGAGAAGACGAGAAGAGAGAGAGAGAGAGAGAGAGAGAGAGAGAGATACAGAGAGACACAGAGACGACCAGGAGAGACGAGAGAGGACAGGACAGGAAAGAGAGAGAGAGAGAAGATGAGAGAGCGAAACCGACCAAGCCAAATAATGAAAATAGAAGTAAAGGAAAGCAGAGAATTAACAACACATAAACACACAGTTACCACTTACACATATTAAAAAATAAGGAAAACCAAAGTAAAAAAAAAAATCCCAAAAACAGAAAACGAAAAAAAAAAAGAAAAAAAAAGAAAAATACAAGAACGGGAAATATCAATCATAATTCATTCACAAAAATAAAACAAAGCTTTCCAGCGAATCCAAAAGTATTTTTCTTTTTTCACTATCTCTCTTCTCCATCTTCTTTTCCCGGTTTCTCTTCTTGTCTTCTCCGCCCTTCCATCCTTCTGCACATCCTGACAACGCAACCCGGGAATAAAGACTTTTTTAAATAGTTTCACTTGAGTAAGATAATGATAATGATAATAACAATAATGATGTTTATTTTTAAAATCATAATACTTATAATGATGATAATAATGATAATAATGTAAACAATAATAAATGATTGTTGAACAATTAACAATAATATTAATTGATAACAAATAATAACAATAATGATAAAGATGAATAATAATAATAATGATGATACTACTACTACTAATAATAATAATAACAGTTGTAATTATAATAACAACGATAATAAATGAAAAAAAAGAAGAAATAAAACAACGATGATACTAATTCCAATAATAAGGGGAAAAAATGCATTTTATTCCAAATCCAAGTTTTATTCAAATGTGAAAATCGAGGGTACATTTTTTTTTTTTTTTTTTTTTTTTTTCTTTTTGCTAAAGTTATAAAACAACAAGCCGAATCATAAATCTACAAAATTCCGAATATAAAGTAGTGATTGAAAAGCCAGAATATACATTGCAGCTCAAGTGAGAGTCAATGAAAGTTTTTTTCTTTAAATNATAGGGTATAGTTGTATACAATATATATTATATAGTTATAAGGTATATATATAGGTATATTATAGTTTGTTAATAGGATTATATAGTATTTATTATATAATATTATAGTATATATTATATACATATATTGTATTTATTATTACATATATGTATTTATATACATATATATATTATATATATAGATTTATATATATAGTTTAGTATAAGGTATATATTATTATAACTATGTATATATATATTCTATATATAAATGATATATATATATTATATATACTATAAATATATATCTAGGTTAATATAATATGTGTGTGTGGTGTGGTGTGGTGTGTGTGTGTGTGTGTGTGGTGTGTAGTGTGTGTGTGTGTGTGTGTGTGTGTGTGTGTGTGTGTGTGTGTTGTGTTGTGTGTGTGTGTGTGTGGTGTGTGTGTGTGTGTGTGTGTGTGTGTGTGTGATGTTGTGTGTGTGTGTGTGTGTGTGTGTGTGGTGTGTGTGGTGTGTGTATGTGTATACACAGACATATCATATTCAAGTGAAACAAAAATACATGTTGTATCGCATTAAAAATCAAAATTAAAAAGAAATATAGATGAGATATTAAAAAAAACAAAAAACTATCGGAATGTAAACAACAGACAAAAATAAACAAAAATAACCACTATCGGTATGCAAATAACATAAAAAAAAAAACACACACACAAAAACACCAAAAATACAGCTATCGGCATGTAAATAACATTAGAGAAAAAATAACACGCGTTTCAGAACCCGGTTCTCGTGCCAAAGACTCGTGCAAAAGATCATTTAGAGAACCAGTTTGTTCTCCCCGGCACGCACAGTAGCCGTAGAGACTTCACTGGCCTTTCGTAATGGCTCGCTGGTAACTACGCAACTGTTTATTCTCGCTGAGTGACTCGAAAAGAGAGAAAAATTAAAAAATAAGAAAATAAGAATGAAAAAATAAGAATAAGAATGAGAATGATAAAAATGAAAAATGAAATGATAAATAGAATAAATGAATGAAACTAAGAATGAGAATAATAGAAATAAAGATAAGAATGAAAATGATAAAAATAAGAATGATAATGAAATAATGGAAATAAGATAGAATGAATGATAAAAAATGAAAAAAATAAGAAAAAAAGTGTGTGGAGGGAGAGGGAGGGAAGGGAGGGAGGGTGGGAGGGGAGGAGGAAGGAGGTGAGGACGGGAGACGGGGAGAGGTAGGAGAGAGAGAGTAGAGAGAGAGAGAGAGAAGAGAGAGAGAAGAGAGAGAGAGAGAGAGAGAGAGAGAGAGAGAGAGAGAGAGAGAGAGAGAGAGAGAGAGAGAGAAGAGAGAGGAGAGAGGAGAGAGAGAGACTGAGAACTGACTTATGCACGAACAAACACACAGAGAGAGACAAAGTGTGAGTGAAAAAAGAAGGCGAGAGAAAGACAGAAAGAGAGAGAATAAACACAATACTTTCAGAAACAATGAAACCGATGACAAACACTT
>NW_020872751.1:40558-43058 GCF_003789085.1 Penaeus vannamei | reverse complement strand
CACACACACACACACACACACACACACACACACACACACACACACCACACACATATATATATATATATATATATATATATATATATCTCTCTCTCTCTCTCTCTCTCTCTCTCTCTCTCTCTCTCTCTCTCTCTCTCTCTCTCTCTCTATCTATCTATCTCTGTCTGTATGTCTGACTACATTTATGTATGTGTGTATGTATTTACTCGTATGTAGATGCGGTTGTGTGTGTGTGTGTGTGTGTGTGTGTGTGTGTGTGTGTGTGTGTGTGTTGTGTGTTGTGTGTTGTGTGTGTGTGTGTGTGTGTGTGTGTGTGGTGTGTGTGTTTGTGCTATTAGTGCGTGTGTGTATGTTTGTGTGTGTGTGCGTGTATATGTGTGTGTGTATATTGTGTGTTGTGTATGTGTCAATATATATGAACACGCACACACACACACACAATGATTTCTTACGCACGCATTCATAATCCCTGTGGTTTCAGTTACGCTACAAGTTTTCTTAAATTTCTCCAAGGCAGCTTTCAGGTCCGTTCTGCCTTGCTCTTTCTTCTCAAGTTTTCAATTGAAAGTAATTTCACGAGCAAAAGTTTTTTCCTGTGACAAATAACAAGTGCAAGGAATATTCAAGTAGAATTTATATTGCTTTTCTCTTGCATACAATGAATTTAATAATGATGATGATAATGATAACGATGAAAATATTTTATCATCAAAATTACCTTTATCACTATCACTGTCACTGTTATCATTATCATTACTATTATGTCACTATTGTTATCATCATTATCATCATTATCATTATCATTATTATCATTATTATCAGTATTTTATTATCATTATCATTATCATTATTATTGTTTTTATTATTATCATTATTATTATGTGCGTATTTACATACATATTTGTAAATATGTGGGTATGTTTGTGCATATGTGTACAGTATGTAAATATGTATGTATGTCAAAAAGAGATATCGCTAAAACTGCGTTAAAACAACTATTATACTCCGCGACACTACAATATTATCAGTTAAAAATATCTCGACTCTCTCATGCTCATAAAAAAACTGTTTGTTATCCAATGAAAATGATCTATTTTGAAGATACCAGCATACCATGAATACCTCATAGACTATTCCTAGTTCATTTCAGTTAAAGTTCATCAGGTATGAGAGATGTTATCAAACATTTAAACCGCACCGGATCTCAGTCAGATAATATATATAAACACAAGCTTTGGCAAAAATAGACGCTAGGAAAAAAATAAAAAATAAAAATAGAAGACAATATGAGTTTAAATCATAAAGAATGGAATGCGTGGGGTCTTCTTCATGCACTGGCGCGTGTGCATGGTGGCGTTTGTCACAAGAAATGGTACCATGAAAATCTTGCTAATTGCGAAAAAATGCGTAAAATTGTTTTAGATGACATGACAATGGTTCTGTGCAAATGGCTGAGACATCCTTGAATTTATGTTTTAATGTTGCTCTTTCGCTGGAAAATATGCGTGGCTTATTAATAATTGGGGTTGGGAAAGCTCGGAATTACGAAATATATTAATGTATGTTGATGTTTTCATTAAAGGATATGAATCTTTTTCTTTCTCTCTCTCTCTCTTCGTGTGTATGGCTGTGTGCGGGAAGTGAGAGAGGATCTGTGCATGCTCATCCCTTACAGTTCATACATACATATATATGTGTGTGTGTGTGTGTGTGTGGTGTGTGTGTGTGTGTGTGTGTGTGTGTGTGTGTGTGTGTGTGTGTGTGTGTGTGTGTGTGTGTGTGTGTGTGTGTGTGTGTGTGTGTGTGGTGTGTGTGTGTGTGCATATATAAATAAATAAATATAGATAGATAGATAGGATAGATGATAAATGATAGATAATATACATATAGTATATATATATATATATGTATATATATATATATATATATATATATATATATATATATATATAATATATATATATATATATATATTATAAAAAAGAGAGAGAAGAGACAGAAAGACAAAAGTATGTGTATGGACATCTAAAAATGATAATGATAATAACTATAACAACAATAAATAATAATAATTATAATAATAGTAATAATACAATAATAATAACAATGATAATAATAATGATGATGATAATAATAACAATAATAATAATAATAATAATAAATAAATAATAATAATAATAATAATAATAATAATAATAGTAACAATCATAATAATAATTAGTATTATGAATAGTAAGAATGAAGATAAATAATAGTGATAAATGATGAAAACAGAATAGCATAGAAATAAATGAACATATTTGTATGTATAGTATGTATATATCTATGCTTGTATGTACAACTTATGATACAACATGTCTTTAATTGAAGGGAATGTGCTGCTTGCAACATCCCCATATTGCATGTAAGAATATTTGTCACATGGAAAAATACAGAATAAATGTTCTTAAATGCAAATGACATAAAAAATACGTCTCGTTGTTGTATATATAGGATATTG
>NW_020872751.1:27500-29902 GCF_003789085.1 Penaeus vannamei | reverse complement strand
ACGAAGGGAACACAAAAAGATTAAAGAAAATGATAGAGAAGAAAGAGAAGAGAGAAAATAGGAGAAGAAGGATGTAGGACGCTAGGAAAAGGGGAATTAGAGAAATGGGGGGCGGAGGGGAAGAACAACAGACAGGAATAAGTATGAGGGAAGAAGAAGATATGAGAGACAAGCAATGGAAGACCACAGAGGTCAAGGCGTTGCCACATTGGTTGGGGCCTCCTCCCCTCCTTCCCTATCCCCTCCCCCTCGCCCGATCCCGTCTCTTTCTTCCTCTCCCCCCCTTCTCCTCACCCTTCCACCCTTCTTCCGAATTCTCTCTCTCCCACCCCCTCTCCAACAACCCTTCCCCATCCCCCCCTCCCCTCTCCCGGTGCCCTCTTCTCCCCTCCCCCACCACCCACCCCCTCCCCGATTCTCCACCCCCTTTTCGCGTCCCCTCTCCCTCCCTACCCCTCCCCCAATATCGTCCCCCTCGTCCCAGCCCCTTTCCACCCTATCCCTCTCCCACCCCTAATTCTCCACTCTCCCACCCATCCCACCCATATCCCTTCTCGCACTACCCCTACTCTCCCTCTCCCACTCCCCTCCCCTCAACCTCTCCCCAACCCCCTCTTCACCCCCCTCAAGTCCCTACCGCCCTTCCCCCAAAGCCCCTATCCATACCCCCATACCTTCCCCTCTCCCACCCCCCTCCCACCCCTCTCCCTCCCCTCTCCTTCCCCATCCCCGATTCTCCCCCTCATCCCCCACTCCCTCCCCACCTTTCCTCCCCCCCTATCCCCTCCCTGATTCTCCCACCCCTCTTCCCTACCCCTCCCTACCCCTACCCCCTATCCCCCACCCCCTGCGTCGCCACGTTGAGATCGACGAGGAATGCGTCGATACGTTCGCTGGAACCACTTTACGTCCGCCTCGACTGCCTCTCGCTCCCACTCTTCCTTCCTTCCATTCTTTCTCGTTTCTCTTTCTTGTTTTCTTGTTTTTCTTTCTGGCTTTCTTTTTAGTTTTCTTTTCTTCTTTCTCGTTTTTCTTTCTTGTTTTTTTTCTTTTTCTTCCTTTCATTCTTTCTCGGTTTTCTTTTCTTCGTTATTCCTTCCTTTCATTCTTTCTCGATTTTCTTTCTAGTTTTCTTTTTTCTCGGTTTTTTCTTTTCTTTCTTTCTCGGTTTTCTTTCTTCCGTTATTCCTTCCTTTCATTCTGTATTGTTTTTCTTTCTTGTTTTCTTTTTTAGTTTTTCTTTCTGCTTCTATTCTTGTTTTATTTCTCGTTTTTCTTTCTTACTTTCTTTTTTTTCTTGTTTTTCTTTCTTGTTTTATTTCTCGTTTTTATTTCTTTTTATTTTTTTCGTTTTTCTTTCTTGTTTTATTTCTCGTTTTCTTTCATTTCTTTCTCACTTCTTGTCTTTGTTGTTTTCCTTTCTTTGTTTGTTTCCTTTTCGTTTTCTTTCATTTCTATCTTTCTTTTTTGTCTTTATTGTTTTCCTTTTTTTCTCCCCGCCCTCCATCTCCGTTCCTCCCTCCTCCCCCTTCCTCCCTCCTCCCCCTTCCTCCCCCCCTCCTCCTCCTCCCCTCCTCCCCCCTCCCTCCTCCCTCCCCCCCCCTTTCCCCCTCCCCCTCCCCTTCCTCCCCTTCCTCCCCTCCTCCCCTTCCCCCTTCCTCCCCCCCCTCCCTCCCTCCCTCCCTCCCTCCTCCCCCCAAGGTCGTTCCGTGTCGCGCCGCCATCGCCTTCGCCGCGTGAGGTCGTGAGGTCGTTCTGCTTCTGTGTCGATCGGCAGCCGGTCGAGATTGGCCGCGCAGGATTTGCTGTCGGGGGTTGTTGTTGTTGTTGCTGTTGTTGTTGTTGTGGTGGTGGTGGTGTAGGGGTTTGTATGTTGTTGTTGTTGTTGTTGCTGTTGTTGTGGTGGTGCTGTGTGGGTTTGTTTGTTTGTTGTTATTGCTGTTGTGTTTGCAGTTGCTATTGTTGTCGTTGTGTGGTGTTGTGTTGTGTGGGTTTGTTTGTTGTTGTTGTTGAAGATTGTGTTGCTGTCGTGTTGCGATTTGTTGGTGGTAGATGTTGCTGAAGAGGATACTGTTGTTGTATAATGTCTGAGTTTGTTAGCTGTTGCTGTTGTTGTTGAGATATAGACATATTTGTTATTGTTACTGTTGTTGTTATTACTGCAGTTATGTTTATATTTGTTATTTAGGTGGTGTTCCCTGTTTTTTTGTTGTTGTTGTTTGTTGTTGTTTATATTTGTTGTTCTTTTCTTTGTGGGGGAGGGTTGTCGTGTTCTTGTTATGTTGTTATCTTTCTCCGTGATAGTTATTTTATATATTTTTGTTTGTTTGTTTGTTTCCATCGTTTGCGACAACTGATATCTGGTACTAACTTTGATTATAAAGAGTGAGAGAGAGAGAGAG
>NW_020872751.1:0-10000 GCF_003789085.1 Penaeus vannamei | reverse complement strand
CCCCTCCTCGCCTCACTTCCTCCTCCCCTAACACCCCTCCCTCCCTTCCTCCTCTTCCTTCTCTCCCCCTCCTCCTCCCTCCTCCCCTCCTTTCTTTTTCTGTCCTCCTTCCTCCTCCCCCTCCGCCTCCCCCTCCTCCTCCCTCCTCCTTCCTCCTTCTCCTCCCCCCCTCCTTCCCTCCTCCCTGTCTCCTCCCCCTCCTCCTCCTCCCTCTCCTTCTTTCTTCTTCCTCCTTCCTCCTCCTCCCCCTCACCTCACCCTCCTTCCTCTCCTCCTTCCTCCTCGCCTCCCCCTCCTCCTCCTCCCCTCCTTCCTCCTCCCTACCTCCCTTTCCTCCCCGTTCCTCCTCCTCCCCTTCCCTCCTCCTGCCTCCTCCTCCTCTCTCCCCCTCCTCCCCCTGCCAGGTGATAACATCCCCCTATGCCATCCTCCCCTTTCCTTCCTCCTTGCTCTCCTACTCCCCCTCCTGCCTCCGTACCACCCCCGCCTCTCTCCTCCTCCTCCTCCTCCTACCCCCCTCCCCCTCCCCCCGTGATCCCCCTCCCCCATCCCTACCTCCGCCCTTACCTTCCTCCTACCCCCGTCCTCCCTACCCCATCCTCCTCCCTCCTCCTCCCCGTACCCCTCCCCCCATTTTTTACCGTTATTTCCCGTTTATATACGCTGACCTTTTTTTCCATTATATTTCTCGTCCCTTCTTCGCCCTTCAGTCCCCCTTCAGAGGCGTGGCCAAAGTCAGCAGGCACTCAACACAACAACAGCAATTTCTGTTGACCATCTTCTTACATGAAAGAGAAAAGTCATTTTCATACAGATTCCTTGAATTTTTCCTCCTCATATATATATATATATATATATATATATATATATATATATATATATATATATTATATAGTATATACTTAGTATATATATATATGACAGCCGTCTTCGTGACATGCCTATCAATGCAACGCCATCAGAAAAAACCCAGGCACCGCATATAATGTCGTTATCTCTCTTCTATTGGTACTCTTACGGGAAAGGTTTGCCGAGATGCATAATTATGTCTCTCTCTCTACTCTATCTCTTCTTTCTTTCTTTCTTTCTTTCTTCTTATCTTCTCTCTTTTCTTTCTTTCTTTCTCTCTTTCTCCTCTCTTCCTCTCTCTCTCTCTCTCTCTCTCTCTCTCTCTCTCTCTCTGCTCCTCTCTCTCTGCTTCTCTCTCTCTCTCCCTCTCCCTCTCCCTCTCCCTCTCCCTCTCCCTCTCCCTTCCCTCCCCTCACCTCTCCCTCCCTTTCCCTTTTTTCTTTTCCCCCTCTCCCTCTCCCTTTCCCTGCTCCTCTCCTCCTCTCCCTACACCACCCATCCCCCTCCCCCTCCCCCTCTCCCCTCCCCCTCCTCCTCCTCCCCCCCTCTCCTCTCCCCTCCCTTTCCTCCCTCCCCTCCCTCTCTCCCTCCTCTCCCCGCCTACTCCCTCCCGTCTCCCTCTCCCCTACGTCCATTTCCCCTTTCCCTAACTCCCCGTACCCGCCTCTCCCTCCACCTACTCCCCTCTCCCCATTTCCCTCTCCCTCTCCCTTTCCCTCCTTCCCTTTCCTCTCTCCTCTCTCTCTTCATCCCTGCCCCCCTCCCCCTATCCCTCTCCCCTTCCCTCCGCTCTCGCTTCCCTCCCCCCTCTCCTCCCTCCCCCTTCTCCCTCTCCCTCTCCTCTCCCTTCCCTACCTCCTCCCCTCTCCCTTCTCCTCTCCCCTCTCCCTCTCCCTCTCCCTGCTCCTCTCCCTCCCTTCCCTCCCCTCCTCCCCCCCTCCCTCTCTCCCATCTCGCCTTCCCTCTCCCTCTCCCCGTCCCCCTTCCCCTCCCTCTCCCTTCTCCTTCCTTCCCTCCCTCCTTCCTCCTTCCCTCCCTCCTCCTCTCCCCCTTCCCCCTCCTTCCGCCCTCCCCTCTCCCCTCCTGGAAATACGGCAAAATGTTATCCAGACCGTATTGCAGCCACTGGCTACGCCGTCTACTTTCCTCCCCTCATAAAGCGCATTTCGTCTGGCATCGCGAAAAACAACAGCCTCATTATGCTAATGCATCCTTGAATTAAAGAACATCCACCTCTCGATGACGCTCAGCCCGTCGAAGTAGCACGTGGAGAACCCGTTGCTTATCGTTCCCTTTCCCCTCCTCCCTTTATCTATCAATATTTCTTAGTTACTCTATTATATTGATTTATTATTATTATTTATCTATCAATCCCTTAACAATCTATCTCTCCGGCTTATGTTACTTCCCGTTCCTTTATGTATCTTGTACAATCTATCTCTCCGTGCTTATGTTCCCTTTCCCCCTCCTTTATCTATCTTTTACAATTCCTTTTTCCCTCCCCATCTATCTATCTTTACAATCGTCTCTCCTTTCCTGCCTTATCTATCTTTACAATCTGCTCTTTTCTCCCTTTATCTATCGTTGACAATCTCTCTCTTCCCCCTTTATCTATCTTACACATCTCTCTCTTTCCCTCCCTTTATCTATCTTTACAAGTCTCTCTCTCTGTCCCTCCCCTTTATCATCTTTAACAATCTCTCTCTTTCCCTCCCTTTACTATCTTTACAATCTCTCTCTTTCCCCTCCCTGTATCCATCTTTACAATCTCTCTCATTTCCCTCCCTTATCTATCTTTACAGATCTCTCTCTTTCCCTCCTTTATCTATCTTTACCAATCCCTCTCTTCCTCCCTCCCTTATCTATTATTACTACAATCCTCTCTTTCCCCGTCCCTTTATCTTTTTTTATATCTTTACATCTCTCTCTTTCCCTCCCTTGTTATCTATCTTTTACAATCTCTCCTCTTTCCTCCCTGTATCTATATTTACAATCTCTCTTTCCCCTCCTTTATCTATCTTTACAATCTCCTCTCTTTCCTCCCTTTATCCTAATATTTACAATCTCTTCTTTCCCTCCCTTAGGCTATCTTACAATTCTCTCTCTTTTCCCCTCCCTTATCTATCTTTACAATCTCTCTCTTTCCCTCCCTTATCATCTCTTACAATCTCTCTCTTTTCCCCTCCCTTTATCTATTACTTTACAATCTCTCTCTTTCCCTCCCTTTATCTATCTTTACAACTCTCTCTTTCCCTCCCTTTATCATCTTTTACAATCTCTCTCTTCCCCTCCCTTTATCCATCTTTACAATCTCTCTCTTTCCCTCCATTTATCTTTACACCTCTCTCTTTTCCCTCCCTTTTTATCTATCTTACATCTCTCTCTTTCCCTCCCTTTATCTATATATACAATCTCTCTTTCCCTCCCTTTATCTATCTTTACAATCTCTCTCTTTCCCTCCTTTATCTATCTTTACAATCTCTCTCTTTCCCTCCCTTTATCATATTTACAATCTCTCTCTTTCCCTCCTTTATCTATCTTTTACAATCTCTCTCTTTCCCTCCCCTTTATCTATATTACAATCTCTCTTTCCCTCCCTTTTAATCTATCTTTACAATCTCTCTCTTTTCCCTCCCTTTATCTATCTTTACAATCTCCTCTCTTTCCCTCCCTTTTATCTATCTTTACAATCTTTCTCCTCCCTCCCTCTTATCTATTCTTATTACAAATCTCCCCCTTTCCTTTCCCTTATCTATCTTTACAATCTCTCTCTCTCTCTCCCTTTATCTATCTTTACAATCTCTCCTCTCCCTTCTATCTACTTTACTCATCTTTCTCTCTCTCTCTCCCTCCCTTTATCCATCTTTACAATATCTCTCTTTCCTTCCCTTTATCCATCTTTACAATCTCTCTCTTCCCCCTTTAATCTATCTTTACAATCTCTCTCTTCCCTCCCTTTATCTATCTTTACAATCTCTCTCTTTCCCTCCCTTTATCTATCTTTACAATCTCTCTCTTCCCTCCCTTTATCTATCTTTACTTATCTATCTTTACTCTCGTTCTCTCTCTCTCTTTATCTATCTTACAATCTCTCTCTCTCCCTCCTTTATTCTATCTTTACAATATCTCCCCCTTTTTTTCTCCTCCTCCCTCTTATCTATCTTTACAATCTCTCTCTCTCTCTCCCTTTATCTATCTTTACAATCTCTCTCTCTCTCTCCCTTTATCTATCTTTACAATCTCTTCTTCTTACCGTGCTTATACTTTACTTCCTTCCTTCCTTTATCCATCTTTACAATCTCTCTCTTTCCCTCCCTTTATCTATCTTTACAATCTCTCTCTTTCCCTCCCTTTATCCATCTTTACAATCCTCTCTCTCCGTGCTTATGTTTACTTCTCCCTTTCCTTTATCTATCTTTACAATCTCTCTCTCCGTGCTTATATTATATTTTCCTTCCTTATATCCATCTTTACAACTTCTCTTTCCCTCGCTTTATCTATCTTACAATCTCTTCTCTCTCCGTGCTTATATTTACTTCCCCCCTTTCCTTTCCTTTATCCATCTTTACAATCTCTCTCTCCGTGCTTATATTTACTTCCCCCTTTCCTTTCCTTTATCCATCTTTACAATCTCCCTCTTTCCCTCCCTTTATCTATCTTTACAATCTCTCTCTCTTCGTGCTTATATTTACTTCCCCCTTCCTTTCCTTTATCTATCTTTACAATCTATCTCTCCGTGCTTATGTTTACATCCTCCCTTCCTTTATCTATCTTTACAATCTCTCTCTTTCCCTCCCTTTATCTATCTTTACAATCTCTCTCTCTCCGTGCTTATATTTACTTCCCCCTTCCTTTCCTTTATCCATCTTTACAATCTATCTCTCCGTGCTTATATTTACTTCCCCCTTTCCTTTCCTTTATCCATCTTTACAATCTCTCTCTCTCTCTCCCTCTCTCGCCCAGACTCTTCGAGGTGGTGGAGACCCTCTCGCGCATCCACCTGGTGTTGGAGTTCGCGCCCGGCGGAGAGCTCTTCAACCGGATCACGACGGAGGGGCGCCTGCCGGAGAACGACTCGGGGAAGGTCTTCACGCAGGTCCTGGCCGCCGTCACGTACCTGGTGAGTCCGTGAAGGTGCCGAGATGGGGTGGCAACCGCGATCACGACGGAGGCGCGCCGCCTGGAGAACGGACTCGGGGAAGGTCTTCACCACAGGTCCTGGGCCGCCGTCACGTACCTGTGAGTCCGTGAAGGTGGGCCGGACGAGGGAGGAGAGAGGAGGGAATATGCGGGTGGGGTGTGGGGTGGGTGGTGGGTGGGTGGGCGGTGGGATCACGACGGAGGGCCGCCTGCCGGAGAACGACTCGGGGAAGGTCTTCACACCAGGTCTGGCCGCCGTCACGTACCTGGTGAGTCCCGTGAAGGTGGCGGCGGAGGAGAGAGAGGGGGAGATGGTGGTGGGTGGGTTGGGTGTGGGTGTGGGTGTGGGTGTGGGTGGGTGGGGGGTGGGATCACGACGGAGGGCCGCCTGCCGGAGAACGACTCGGGAAAGGTCTTCACGCAGGTCCTGGCCGCCGTCACGTAACCTGGTGAGTCCGTTGAAAGTGGGGCGGAGGAGAGGAGGAGGAGATATAGGGTGGTGGTGTGGGTAGGCGTGGGTGGGTGGGTGGGCGTGGGTAGGGTGGGTGGGTGGGGTAGTGTGTGTGGTGTGTGGGTGTGCGATTGTGTGTGGTGGTGTGCGGTGTGTGTGTATGTGTATGATATATGATGTGTGTGTGTGTGTGTGTGTAGATAAGAAAAAAAAAGGTCAAATAAAAGATGAAAAAATTAAATTTCTTATCGCCGACATACATGAAAGCGTGTTATTCAGTGTGTACATTTCTATATACACGCCATTGCATCTCCGCCCAAAGAGCCATACGCTTCGCAAAATTGCATGCAAGGGAAGACCGCCAGGCCATGATGATGATGTTTACACTCGGGGCAATTTGCATGTCTTGCACGAAAAAGAAAATTACGCAGATTTATGTTCAGGATGAATCAGTAGCTTTGTGCAACTGTCCGTGTTGCAAGCTGCCTCCGCGTGGTTGCTTGTCGGTGCGTTGTGTTTGGCCGGCATTGCAAACGGGGAATATTTTTTTAGGGAAAAGTGGAGTCGGGTGATGGCAACACGCACACACAAACACACGAACACTTTACTCACTCACACACACACATACACACACTCACTCTCTCTTTTCTCTACTCAATACACCACACATTCACATACAAACACGCACACTCATTCACTCACTCACTCATACACCTACATACACACACATACACTCTCATCTCTCTCTCTCTCTCTCTCTTCTCTCTCTCTCTCTCTCTCTCTCTCTCTCTCTCTCTCTCTCTCTCTCTCTCTCTCTCTCTCTCTCACACACACACACCACACACACACACACACACACACACACACACACACACACACACACACCACACACACCACACAAACACACACACACACACACACACACGCACTGAGACTGAAACAGAACACCGACACACAGATCCCAGCCCCGACAGAGCCCAATTTAGCCCCTAAACTCCCCGCTCCCAATTAAGCAGAGTGAGTCCCGAACGCGGCATATATATGAGGCTGACCTGCACTCGAGCCAGCAGCGGGGCCGAGCAATTGACCCGACGCCGGCCTAGGTCATGGGTTGAACCGTGTGACCTCGGGCGACCACTGTGGGCAACGGGAGGAGGATTTAAGGCAGTTGCTGGGGGGGGGAGTGAAGGGGGGGAGCTGAGAGTGAAGTGTTGGAGGAGGAGGAGTTGGGGTGGGGTGGGGGGTAAAATGTTGGAGGTTAGAGTTGGAGGTAAGTGTTGAGAAGTGGCACTGGGGAATAAGTATTGGAGTGATGGAGCTGGGGGATAAAGTGTTTGGGAGGGGTAGCTGCTGGTAGGGGGGTTAGTAAGTGTTGGAGTGGATGGGGGTAAGTATAGGGTAAGTGTTGGAGGGGGGGGGAGCAGGGGATGTAACTGTTGGTATAGGAGGTAAGTGTTGGAGAAGTGGAGTTGGGGGATAAGTGTTGAAGAGTGGAGCTAGGGGGGGGGGTATAAGTGTTGGAGAGAGGCACAGGGAATAAGTGTAAGAGGAGGGCTTATGTTGGAGGTGAGCGTGAGATGGTTAATTCGCCTCAGTGGAAAGAGGGAAATGACTTCATCAACTTCTCTCATTCCCGTCTCCCCCTCACTCCCCACCCCCTCCTCCCTCTCTCCCTCCCTCCCCACGCCCTCTCCTCCCCTCCCCAGTCCCTCTCCTCCCCCTCCCTCCCAACTCCTTCTCCTCCCCCCTCCCTCCCAGTCCTTCCCACTCTCTCCTCCCCCTCCCCTCCCAGTCCCTCTCCTCTCCCTCTTCCACTCCTCCCCACTCCCTCCCCACACCCTCTCCCTCCCCTCTCTCCCCACCTCCTCCCTCCTCTCCCCACTCCTTTCCTCCCCCTCCTCCCCAGTCCCTCTCCTCCCCCTCTCTCTCCCCCACACCCTCTCCTCCCTCTCTCCCCCCTCTCTCCTCCCCTCCTTCCTCCTCCCCCTCTCTCCCCACTTTCCCCCTCCTTCCTCCCTCTCTCGTATGAATGGCTATTCCTGTTGTCAGAGGAAATTAAGTTGAGCATTTAAGTTTCGGCAAGTTAGGTTAGGTGAGAGGACACGGCGTTTCTCGAAAGGTTGACGTGTGTATGTGTCGCTATAGATGTTACTACTGTATAGTTCTCTCTGTCTCTGTCTGTCTGTCGTCTTCTGTTTCTGTTTCTGTCTCTGTCTCTGTCTCTGTCTCTGTCTCTCTCTCTCTCTCTGCTCTTTCTCTGTCTCTGTCTCTGTCGCTGTCTCTGTCTCTCTCGCTCTTCTTTCTTTCTTTCTTTCTTCTTCTCTCTCTCTCTCTCCTCTCTCTCTTCTCTCTCTCTCTCTCTCTCTCTCTCTTCTCTCTCTCTCTCTCTCTCTCTCTCTCTCTCTCACTCTCTCACTCTCTCACTCTTCACCATCATTTATTCATCCATTCACTCACTCACTCACTCACTCACTCACTCATCAACTCACACCTCTCCCTACCTTCCTCCCTCCTTGCCCCTCATTCCTTACTCCCTTTCTTCCTTCTTTCCTCCCTCCTTCCTTCCTTCCTTTTCCCTTCCTTCCTTCTTTCTTTCCTTCCTCCTCCTTCCTTCCTTCCTTCCTTCCTTCCTTCCTTCCTTCTTTCCTTTTCCTTCCTCCAACCATTCTCTCCAATTCCAAATTAGCATAACAAGTTTCCAATTCTTGATTTTCACTCAATTTTTCGTTTCTTTTTTTCTTTTTTTTTATTTTATTATTTTTTTTTCACCATATGACCTCTCGTTTTTTTCCCGTTACAGCCAGTGTGAAATAGCATGCGATAATGGCATCTATCTTGTCGCGCAATTGGGTCGTAAATACCGTGTATCGCATTACCTAGGAGGAGGAAATAATGGAGGTGGAGGGTAGGTGGAGGAGGTGGTGGTGGGGTGGGAGGTGGTGGTGGAATGGAGAGGTAGGAGGTGGTTGGAGGTGGAGAGGTTAGAGGTGGAGGAGGTGGTGGTGGAGGTGGAAGAGGTAGAGGAGGTGGTGGGAGGTGGAGAGGTGGTGGGTGGAGGTGGAGGAGGTGGTGGAGGTGGAGGAGGCTGGAGGGTGGTAGAGGTGGTGGAGGTGGAGGGTGGAGGTGGTGGAGTGGAGGAGATGGAGGAGGTGGAGGTGGAGGAGGTGGTGGAGTGGAGGCGGAGGTGGAGGTGGAGGTGGAGGTGGAGGTGATGGAGAGTGTGGTGTGTGTGTGTGTGTGTTGTGTGTGTGTTTGTGTGTGTTTGGTGTGATGTGGTGTGTGTGTGTGTGTGTGTGTGTGTGTGTGTGTGGCGTGCGTTGCGTGCGTGCGTGCGTGCGTGCGTGCGTGCCTGATATAGACAGATAGATTGATAGGTAAATAAATGATAGACATATAAGTACACATATATCCTAATAGATCTCTAGTCTACAGAATCTGCATGGCTATTTCAACAACAAAAATCCGCGATCAGCTGTTCCATAATGAACCTGTCATACCGCAGAGAAGATTGATGAATATGCAAAAACCTCTATTCACATTCAATTTCCATGCTTGCCATCCTGTGCATTGTGATGTTCTAAGCTGGCCGGCCCTTAGTATTTCACACTTTTTTTTCTATTCATTTGTTGGAATAAAAAAAAAAAAAGTATTGATTCGAGCAGCCATTGTTGCGGCGAAGTGGACGAAGTCAATAGATCATGGAGATGTAAGAGATTTTTCTTTTTTCATTTTTACTTTTTAGGTTTGTTATTCTGAATGGCTGATAAGACACTTCGTATAAAAGGAGTCTATTAAGGTTCTTTCTTTTTTTACGTATTGTGTAAGTTTGGTTTGTGTACTTTTTTTTCGAATTTGCAATGTCTGCGATACAACCCGGAAATTATATTATAGTAGATTGAACTTTTATCGATGCTTATCTCTGCTATTTTAAGGCGGGTTTTTCTTTTACTTCCTCTCATTTTCTTTATTTTTCAGTTCTTTTACTCATTATAGCCTGCCTGCCTCTCTCTCTCTCTCTCTCTCTCTCTCTCTCTTCTCTCTCTCTCTTCTCTCTCTCTCTCTCTTCTCTCTCTCTCTCTCTCTCTCTCTCTCTCTCTCTCTCTCTCTCTCTCTCTCTCTCTCTCTTCTCTCTCTCTCTCTCTCTCTCTCTCTCCTCTCTCTCTCTCTCTCTCCTCCATCTATCATCTTTTTTTTGCAATTACATTTCTCTTAATGTTGGCAAGAAATGCTTTTATGTTTTTGCACGCGAGAAAATGCTTTTTAAGCAAAGTTTTGGCGCCTTTTATTATCGAAAGATCTTTCTTCATGGATTTTTTTGACCCCTCCCCGCCTCCTTTCTCCTCCTCCCCTCTCCTTCTCCTCCATCTCCTTCTTTTTTTCTTATCCTCCTCCTTCTCCTCCTCCTCCTCCTTTTTCTCCTTTTCGTACTCGTTCTTCCTTCCTCCGCCTTCTCTTTCTCTTCCTCCTTCCCCCTACTTCTCTTCCTCCTCTTCCTCTTTTTTCATCTTCTTATTCTTATTCTCCTCCTCTCCTCCTCCTTCTCCTTCTCTCCTCCTTTTC
>NW_020872750.1:217404-220803 GCF_003789085.1 Penaeus vannamei | reverse complement strand
GAGAGAGATGAGAGAGGAGACAGAGAGAGAGAGAGAGAGAGAGAGAGAGAGAGAGAGAGAGAGAGAGAGAGAGAGAGAGAGAGAGAGAGAGAGAGAGAGAGAGAGGTCCTTCAAGGGCGTCCTGCTGTTGGGAGGTTAGCATTGGCGTGGGCGAAGGATGGTTGGTGTAGGATGAAGGATCTGGGGTCAATTCTTAATCATTATAATTATTGTTTTTATTCTATTTTTAATTCATTATTGTTATCATTACTTTTTGTTTTGTTTTTTTCTTTTTTAAGGTTTGGGTTTATGGTAAGTTTTATCAGCTACACCCTGAGTGTATGTTTGAATCTTCTGTGTCAATATATATATATATATATATTATATATATATATATAATATATATATATATATATCTGTGTGTGTGTACACACACACACACACACACACACAACACACACACACACACACACACCACACACACAACACATAATATAAATAATATATATATATATATATATATATATATATAATATATATATATATATATAATATATGTACACACACACATAACACATACACACACAAACACAAACAACACACACACACACACACACACACACACACACACACATATATATATATATATATATATATATATATATATATATATATATATATATATATATATATATATAATATATATATATGTACACACACACATAACACAACACACACACAACACACAAACACACACACACACACACACACACACACACACACACACACACACACACACACATGCTCACACTCTGTACTATAATTAACAATTATTCACGCGAAATGAACCCAGGTACTGCATCTCCATACCGTAAGTACTTACCTCAGGAAAATCTCTTCCATTTTAACTGTCAAAATTAGAATTTCTGATTTCTTCTTCAGGCAATTTATCTTACTCTACATTTCCAATTCGTTGCACCACAACTTTCTCATCCCTTTTCTTCCTTTGAAAAAAAGAAAGGAACCTGGATTCATTCGTCTTTTACATACAAAAACGGGACACTGGATTCATCCGTCTACTACAAACAAAAACGGGATACTAGATTCATCAGTCTACTGCATAAAAAACGGTGTTGGATTCATTCGTCTATCTATTCATTCACATCTTGCATACAAAAACAGGACATTGGATTCATCCGCATCCTACATACAAAAAACGGGACACTGGATTCACCCGTCTGCTGCATAGAAAAACGGAGCATTGGATTCAACCGTCTGCTAAATACAAAAACGGCCATTAACGGTTTCGCATAAGGAAGGGAAAGGGAAGAAACGACATCGCTCTATATCTGTACAATCGTTTAAAGCTGGAGAAGGAATGTTTGTGAAGTGGAATGTATAACATATCAATTTACAATCTGCGTCAACTTAAGGGTGAACATTTCTCCGAAAGAGTGATTAAATTTACACACTCGTAGCTTCTTGGACTTGCACGAAATCTTTTCCTTGATAAATAGATAAATATTTACGAGGCCACAATCATGTTACTATTTAATATTCTCGCTTAGGATGAAAATTATTTGTAGGGCCATACCGCTTAACTTTAAAATATCAGTGAAATTCAAGAACACGCTGCCCAATTCATATGAAGTTGCGTGTAAATATTCTTTAATTAGATACTTCATTAATATATTTGAATATATGGAAGAGAAATGTTTTTATGATTATTAGTACTAAATGCTCTCACTCCCTTTCTCCCTCTTTTTCTCCTCTTCAGTCCACCTCTGTCTCTTTCCTTTCCCTCTCCTCCTCTCGTTCCCTCTCATTTTTCTCACACCTCTCGCCCTTTTTCTATTGCTCTCTTTCATACTGATGAAGTCTGTATATATCATTAATCATCATCTTTGTAAGAGATGCTCGACCTTCTGCTGTCATCGTTTGATATGACACATTTCTACCGACGTTTCTCTAGTGAAAATAAACGAACCCGTCTAATGAACTTTTATTATTATCATTAGCGGCGAAAATCTGTTTGCAAAGCTTCGAATCGCCTTCTCGGGCCATCGCTTAGGGTTACCTTCCCAGAGCAAAAGTTTCGTTCAAAACTCCTCTTCGTATCCCAGCTGTTTATTTAGCCGAGATGGGGAATTGAGGGATTGGATTCCCCCGACGAGTCCGCGCGGGAATGCGATCGCCCGCTGTAGCACGAAGACAAAACAAAAGAGAGACGGCCGATGGAGGTTCGGATCGTGTCGCTTAATTCTTGGTGTTTATACTTGCCTTTTCGCGCCTCTTTTCGAGTCGACTTTGTTTACGTGCGGGATATGCGATACTCGGTTCGCGTATTTGTGGATGAGGACTTTTTTTTTTTTTTTTTTTTTTTTTTTTTTTGCTTCTGTTTGTGTCAGAATATTAGGTGTGTAGGTGTTTCAACGTGTGTGTGTGCGTTGTGTATGTGTTCGTGTGTGTGTGTGTGTGTGTGTGTGTGTGTGTGTGTGTGTGTGTGTGTGTGTGTGTGTGTGTGGTGTGTGTGTGTGTGTGTGTGTGTGTGTGTGTGTGTATGTATGTGTATGTATGTATGTGTATGTTTGTATGTATGTATGTATGTATGCATGTATGTATGTATATGTGTATGTGTTTGTGTGTGTTTACGCGCGTGTGAGTGTCTGTACGTACGTGTAAGCGTGTATATGTACTCACCCCCAAGGTCTAAACCGACCTTGCTCGCACCATTTCCCTCGTGCTTGCTTCCGACGCGGGTTGCGCTGCTTCGGCCTACAAATGGAGGTCCGGCGATCCCCAGCGAGCCAAAGGTCAAACTGAACACCTACTCTTTCCAAACGCTTCTGTTGACCTTCCGAGGCAGCTGTTCCACTCAGCGTCAAGTATGGACACAAGAGGAGAGCCACATCGACGGTGCTCACCTTTTGTACACAAAGGTTTGCACACGAACCTACGCGCCGTGTGCAGAGATCCGGTGAAGGTTGCTCAGTCATGCACCGTGGGCGTACTTTGGGCGTCCTTTGTATAGTATGCTGAGTGCCTATGGGGATGGGCGTGTGGGGAGGTCTTATTCCTAGAAATATTAAGATTTTTGTTCTAATTGCTCTGGTAAAGTCGGGACAAGATGTTTTTTTTCCATTTCTCGCATTTTTTCTCTTTCCTTTTTATTTGAAATACTAGTATATATGATTTATCACCAGTTTTCCTGTCTTTATTCGTTATCCAATCTCACTGAAGTGACCTCTTACCAATGTGATATATGAATATTTCATTTCGTGACTTGCACTTTCAAATAAGGGCTTCAATACCTTATTTTTGAAGCGCTTCCAAATTTTTCTTCTTCTTTTTCTTTCATCTTTTCTTCGTCTCTTTCTTCTTCTTCTTTAATCTTTTCTTCTTCTTCTTTTTCTTTTCATC
>NW_020872750.1:199659-202159 GCF_003789085.1 Penaeus vannamei | reverse complement strand
AGAGGGAAGAAGAGGAGGAGGATAGAGAAAGGGAGAAAGGAGGGAAAAGAAGAAGGAAGGTAGAGAGCAAAAAGGTAAAAGATGGAGAAAGGACAAAAATGGAGAAGCGAGGGGAGAAGAAAGGAGAGAAGGATGGATGGGAGAAAAGGGGGAGAAAAAATAGGATAAGAAAAAGGGAGAAGAGATAGGAGAGGAGAAATGGAGAACGAAGTAGAGAAAAAGTGAAAGGAGAAAGAGAGAAACATGAGGACGAGAAAAGAGAGAAGGGCAAAAAGGGAGAATAAAAAATAAAAGGAAAGGGGAGAGGAGACGTGGGAACAAATGAGAGAAAGAAACGAAAACAGGAAGAAAGGGAAAAGAGAAGAAAAAAGAAAGAAAGAATGAGAAAAAAAGAGAAAATAAAAGACGGAAAGTAAACAGGAATTTTGGAGAAGGAAGAAAGGAGAAGAATGGAGGAGGGAGAGAAGGCCGAAGGAGAGATGTGGAGGAGAGGAGAACGGGGAAATGGAACAAAAAGGGAATAAAAGGAAAGGAACAGAAATAAAGGAAAAAATGAGACAAAAGGAGCCAAAAAGAGGGGAACTAAGCGAAACGGTAAACGGTAAAAAAAATTATAAAGTAGATAAAAAGAGAATAGAAGAACAGAGAACGAGAACGAGAGAAAAAAAAAACAAAGAGAAGGAAGGGATAAGAAAAATAAAGAGAGAAGGAAACGAAGGAAGAAGAAGAAAATATAATAATAGAGCAAACGAAACATGAAACAAAGAAAAGAATAGAAGAAAAAAAGAAAAAACGAGTGAACGTAAGGAGTGGATGGGTGTGAAGGCATAAAGTTGAGTGAGAGACGTAAAAAAAAAAAAAAGAAAGAGAGACAGAGAGAGAGAAAAAAATAAAAGCCGGTGTGACACAAGGGGGGGAACATATGCCCAGATGATGAGTATTTTAAGCACCGGGTTATTGTTACGCCTGGGAGGTGGGGAGGTGGGGAGGTGGAGGGATGATGGAGGGAGGTGGGAGGATGGAAGGAGGAAGAGGGTAGGGGAGGAGGAAAGAGGGATGAGGGGGAGGAGGGAAGAAGGAAGAGGAGGAGGAGGAGGAAGAGGGGGAAGGATGACGGAGAGGAGGAGAAGAATGAGGGGAGAGAGAAGAGGGAGGAGAGGAGAGGGAGAAGAGAAGGAAAAGAGAGAAAAAGAAGGATGGAGAGGAGAAGGAGAATAGAAGTGAGGAGAGAGGGAGAAGGGAGGAGGGAGGAAGGGATAGGAAAGAGGGAGGAGGGACAGAGGGAAAAAAGTGGGAGAGAGAGAGAGACGTAGAAGGAGGGAGAAAGTATAAGGAAGAGGCAGAGAGAAAGAAGTAGGAAGGATAGAGAGAAAGAGATAAGAGGGGGACAGAGGGAGAGAAGGAGAGGAAGAAGATGGGAAGGGATAAAGAGGGAAGTAAGGAGGTTGAAGATGGAGACGGCGGGGATAGGAAGGGGAAGGGAGGAGGAGGGATGGAAGAGGAAGAGGGAAAGGGATAGAAGAATGCGAGGAAGCGGAAAGAAATGAAAGAGATAAAGAGAGGGAAAAAGAACCCGGGAGAGAGAGAGAGTGGAGAGGGAGAGGGATAGAGGGAGAGGGGGGCAAAAGAGAGGGGGGGAGGGAAGGGAAGGGCATAGAGGTATACACGAAGGAAAAAAAAAATATAAAAAGAGTTAAATGGAGAAGAGTCGAAAAGAGAAGACGAAGATAAACGAATGAGAGAAAACACCACAACGAAATATGATAATAAGGATTAAGAAAATTATCCCCTGATGGCAATAGCGATAACAATAATAACAACAACATAATATCAAGAACTGAAATTGCAATTCGATAAGAGAAGTGAACGGAGAGTAAGAGAGACCGAAGAAAAAAAACAAGAAATTTATATCTTCTTCTTCTTCTTCTTTTTCTTCTTCTCTTATTCTACATAATCTTAGTTCCTTCAATAAAACCCCAACCACAGCTGACCTAACACAAGATCAGAAAGCTTACACGAAGACAAAGCACACCAAAAAAAAAACACAAGAACAAAACAAAAACGCAAAGATAGGATCCAACTCCACAAACAACCACAACAAGCGCGCTTATTCGAATCCCCTCGGAACTTATACCAAAGTGTCTATGAAAAGCCCGCCGCCTCCAACAAATCGCCCGCGCCTTATTTTTATTTTTGCGATGCGAGCTCGGATAATGGAGCCGTTTTCTTGTTTGCTCCAACAACAAACAAACATGTTGGACTTATGATCTCAGCGAAGATCGATGTTGGTGCATGTGATACAAAGCGATATCGAGTTCGCCTTTTTGACATACGAGCGTCGGGATGCGCAGATGCAGGCGAGAGAAGCTGCTTCTGATTTCCGAGAGAGAGAGAGAGAGGGAGAGGGAGGGAGGAAGGGAGAGAGGGAGGAGGGAAGGGGGAGGGAGGGAGGGAAGGAAGGGGAGGGAGGGAGGGAGGGAGGGAAGGGGAAGAGAGGGAG
>NW_020872750.1:192159-194659 GCF_003789085.1 Penaeus vannamei | reverse complement strand
TATATATATATATATATATATTATATATATATATATATATATATATATATATATATATATATATATATATACATATACATATTTATATATATATATATATATATATATATATATATATATATATATATATGTATGATATATATATATATATATATATATATATATATATATATATATATATAATATATAGATAGAGAGAGAGAGAGAGAGAGAGAGAGAGAGAGAGAGAGAGAGAGAGAGAGAGAAGAGAGAGAGAGAGAGAGAGAGAGAGAGAGAGACAGACAGACAGACAGAGAAAAAGAAAGAAAGATATGTACACACACCACACATATATGTGTGTGTGTGTGTGTCTCTCTTTCTTCTCTGTTTATATGCATGTGTGTGTGTGTGTGCATGCATGTATACATCACAACGCCCCTCCTGCGCCATGACCAACACTTGTGCGCTTTTTAGAACGATCAGATTCACGCCCGAAAATCCCGCTGAACCATCCGAGACAAGATAAATCAGCGTCTGATCGCCCACACTCTGCCGTGTCTCCGCCCACACCCGCCCACGCCCACACAAGCCCACACAAGCCCACACAAGCCCACAACCGCCCACACAAGCCCACACCCGCCCATGCCCACCTACGCCCACAAGCCCACCTACGCCCACACAAGCCCACCTACGCCCACACAAGCCACACCCGCCCATGCCCACACAAGCCCACACAAGCCCACCTACACCTAATGGTACCCATTTGCAACCACCCATGCCCATCCATGCCTTCCTCCACCCACCCTCCCCCTCCTCCCCCACCCACCCACACCCTCCTCCACCCACCCGTACCCGACCTCGACGCCCACACACCCGCGGCTAGACACAATGCGAGGCCAATGGGGGGGGAGGTGGTGGGGCGGGGATTAAGAGCTCTTGTTCCTTAGCACCAGCGGCGGCGGGAGGGGGGGGGAATGGTGGGAGGGGGAATGGGGATTGAACAGGGGAATGGGAGGGGGAGAAAGAGGACAAGGAGGAGTGTGGGTAAGGAAGGGAGGGGGGGTAGGGCAAGAGGAGAGGGAGAGACTGAAGGAGAAGGGGAAGAGGGGGGGAGGGGGGTTTGAACAGGCGAAGAGGGAGAGGAGGAGAAGGAAGAGAAGGAGGAGTAGAATGGCGGTTGAGGGAGGAGGGGAGTAGGGAAAAGAAGAAGAGGGGGAAGAGGAGGAGAGGGAGAAACCGAGAGAGTAGGAGTAGAAGTAAGGAATGCAAGAGGGAGAGGTTAAGGGAGGAACAGAAAGGAGAGGGAGATACTGAGGGAGAAAGGGTTGAAGCGGATAGGGAGGCAAACAGGGGAAAGGGAGAGGTTGAGAGAAGAGCAGGGGAGGGGAGAGGGGAAAGGGGACATAGAAGGAGGGGAAGTGCAGGGAGGGGAAGACAGGGTGACGGAGAGACAGAGGGAAGAGATAGGAAGGGTAGATAAAAGGGGAGAAGATGAGAGGGAGGATGAGGGGAGGGGGGGTATAGATGGGAGAGGGGAGGGGGCAGGAAGGGAGAAGGAAGGGAATGAAACACGAAAAGAGAGAAAGAAAGGAAGATGAGAAGAGAGAGAGGAAGAAGGAAAGAGAGAAAATCGACGATGAGAGAAGGAAACAGATGGGAGAAAAGGGAATGTGTAAGAAAGAGATTATGCAAGAGACGAGAAGAAGCAAAGGGGAGAAGAAACAGACAGACGGTGAAAAAAGAACTCTTTCCTCCCCCCTTTCTCCCCTCTCTCTCTCTCTCTCTCTCTCTCTCTCTCTCTCTCTCTCTCTCTCTTCTCTCTCTCTCTCTCTCTCTCTCTCTCTCTCCTCTCTCTCTCTCCCTCTCCCTCCTTCTCTCTCTCTCTCTCTCCTCTCTCTCTCTCTCTCTCTCTCTCTCTCTCTCTCTCTCTCTCTCTCTCTCTCTCTCTCTCTCTCTCTCTCTCTCTCTCTCTCTCTCTCTCTCTCTCTCTCTCTTCTCCTCTTCCCCTCCAGGATGTGTAAGGCGACCTCCAACACCCAACATATGGCATCATGAAACAAAACGTAAAAACTGCTCCTTGACGCTTGTCTCCCCCTCCCCCTCTCCCCTCTTATTCCCCTTCCCCCTTCCCCTTCCCCGTCTCTTCTTCTCTTTTCCTTTCCCGTCTCTCTCTTTTCTTTTCCTTCTCCGTCTCTCTCTTCTCTTTTCCTTTGCTGTCTCTCTCTCTTCTCTTCTCCTAATGCTCTTTTCCCTCTTCTCTTCTCTCTTCTCTCGTGTTTTATGTTCTCTTCCTCTTCTTTCCTTTTACCAATTCATTTTCGTTTCACTTATCCTTCTCCTTTCTCCCCTCTCTTTTTATTCTCTCTTCTCTCTCCAACTTCACACTTTCCCCTCTTCTTTCTTCTTTTCTCCCTTCCCCCCCTCCTTTCTCCCCTTGCCAATGTCTCTCCTCTCTCTTCCTTTTCTTCCCCTAATACCTCCCCTCTCTTGGCTTCCCTTCTACTCCCTGTCCTTCTCTCTC
>NW_020872750.1:179659-182159 GCF_003789085.1 Penaeus vannamei | reverse complement strand
ATAATACAATAATGAAATGGTGATAATGATAAGATAATAACAATGATAATGATAACATAATGATAATAGTAAAAATAGTGATAATAATATTAATAAAGATAGTAACAGTGATGATAAAAATTGTAATTACAATAAGAGTGATAATGACAATAATAAGTATAAATGATGATAATAATAATAATAATAATGATAATAATAGTAATGATAATAATGATAATAATAATATAATGATAATAATAATAATAACAATAATGTATTAGTAATGATAATAGTAGTAGTAGCATAATAATAACAGTAATAATAATAATAATAATAATAATGATAATAATAATAATGATATAATGAAAATAATATAATAATAACAATGATAATAGTAATAATAATGATAGTAATAATACATAGTAATAATAATCAATAATGAAATAATAATGATAATAACAATAATATATTAATGATAATAAGTAATGATAATGATAATAATGATAATAGTAATAACAATAACAATAATAATAATAATGATAATGATAAAAAATTATATAAATAATAATATAATGAATAATAATAACGATAATAATATATAATGATAATGATAATAATAATAACAATAATAAAAATAATAATGCTAATAATGAAAATAATAATAAGGATAATAATAATAATAATAATGATGATGATGATAATGAAAATAATAATGATAATAGTAATTGTAATAACAATAATAAAAGCAAGAACACAACAACAAAATTATAATAATAATGATGATAATAACAATAATAATAAAAGCAATGATAATAATATCAATGATAATAATAACAATATTAACGGTAAAAGTAATGATAATAATATCATTAATAATAATGATAATGATAACGATAATAGTTATGATAATGACAATAGTGGTAATAGAAATAATAATGATGATAATAGTGATCATGATCATAGCAATGATAGTGATAACAGTAATGATAACACAAGATTAAAAGAAAAAAATATAAGAACACTGCAATCACCTCTCCAATGGCCTTTAGAAGTCTACGGACTCTTTTCGCCACGTTTCATTAACCAAAGACGCATTTCCGTTTTATTAGAATTTATCCATCGCCTTTTAGGTCATAACACACCAGTTTTGCTCAGAAGTAGACTATAAATACTAGATGATCTTTTGATAATCTTTTGATATATCATGCTATAATTAAATGGATAAGATTTTACCAGAAAGAATGGACAAAAGAGAGAGATTTAGTGAGAAGAATAGCAGAAGTAATGCAAACGATTATGAGAATTTGAGATTGAAATTGGCGAATTTGTATAGATAGACAGATTATAGATAGGTTGATAGATAGATAGATAGATATCAAAAGCAGATAGATAAATAGATACAAAAACAGATAGATAGATAGATAGATAGATAAACTAGATAGATAAGTAGATCAATATGCATATAAATAGATAGAACAATAGATAGACAACAGCAATAATATCGACAGATAGACATAAAGATTTAGACAGAAAGACTCTCAAGAAGACAGACGAAGACACTAGTCAACCCTCCCCCCTCCCTCTCCCTCCCCACCCCCTCCTCTCCCCTCCCCACCCCCCCCCCAAACCCATCTGCACGCATCTACGGCTCCAGGTCCTAGGTCAGTGACCCGGCTCGGCAAACAGGCTTGAGAGGCGACTGGGCGGTTGGTTGGTGGCTCAGGTTACATGAACTGCAAGATTACGGTTTCGGGAAAAGAGGGGGAGAGGGAAGGAGAAGGGGAGGAGAAGGGGCGAGGGGAGGGAGAAGGGGAGAGGGGGAGAGGGGAGGGGAGAACGGGTGAGGGTGAGGGGGGAGGAGAAGGGGTGAGGGCGAGGGGAAGGGGGAGGGGAAAGGGGAGGGGGAGGGAGTGGGGGAGAAGGGGAGAAGAGGGAGGGGGGAGGAGAAGGGAGAAGAGAGAGGGGGAGGAGAATGGGAGAAGGAAGGAGAAGGGGAGAGGGGGGAGAGGGGAGGGGAGAAGGGAAGAGGGGGAAGTAGAAGGGAGAAGGGGCGAGGTGAGGGGAGGGGGAGGAGAGGAGAGAAGGGGAGAGGGAGGAGAAGGGGCGAGGAGGAGAGGGAGGGGAGAAGGGAAGAGGGGGTGGGCGGGAAGAGGAGGAAGAAGGGGAACAAGAGGAGAAGGAGGGAGGAGGAGAATGAAAGAGGGGTGTGGGAGATGAATGAGAGAAGGAATGGGGAGAAAAAGAAACGAGAGTGGAAGGGTTAAAGAGAGGGAATGAAGTTGAGGGTTAGAGGAGGAGAGAATGAGGGAGAAGAGGGAGGAGTAGTTAAAAATGAGAGAGGAGAGAGGAAAGTAGATAGGAATGAGGAAGAAGGGGAAAGACGAATGAACGAGAGGAAAGCAATTGGACGATGAGAACGTAGAGCGTAGAAGAGAACAAGAAACGAGATAAAATGAATGAGAAAAGAGAGAAGGAAAAATAAAAAAATAGTATTAGGGAATGAATAAAAAAGACAACGGAG
>NW_020872750.1:162159-164659 GCF_003789085.1 Penaeus vannamei | reverse complement strand
AATAGCAGGAAAAAAGGAAGAGGGAGAATTGCAGAAGAGAGGGAAGGTGGAGCAAATGCCAAGTGAGTGCAGTATGGGAGAGAATGACGTGGAGAGGGGAGGGAGGGAGAATAGCAAAAGGAGAGAGATGGTAGGGATAAGGAAGAAGTATAGTACAGGGTAATCTGATTTCCTGAAATTATAATCATATCCTACCTATACCTGTTAAAAGCTTGATATGGAAAATGAAATTAGACAAATAACGTGTAAACCGCTCTTTAAATAATAACATGAAATGCTTAAATAAACAGAACTTAATGCTTAAATCACTTGCAATTTTCCAAAATTACCAACACTTTGAAACTTGTAACTCACTTTCTGGCACTTGTGTGGTGATGTAATCATGGTATTCTTCATTTGACCATCTGTACCCTCTGAAAGATCACTGTCAGTACTCAACCGTCTATGTTTGTGGCGTGGTTCATTTGTACAAGGCTTTGCAACTATGTCGTATTTGTCTCTGTCTTCACTTGATCTTTCTTTGCTTAGAGACTTAGTACTGTCACTTGTTGAGCTTTCACAACTTGCTGAAGATTGTAGTACACAAGAAGTCTCTACTGTAGCCTGAATGTCTAGTTTCACTTGGAACGGGTCATCAATAAGGGAATGGTTCCTGTCCTTTGAAAAATAATTTTCACAATGGACCTTACTTTCTTCCCAAATCTGAGCTGGTGTCTTCCTGACCTCATAGGCTTTGTTGGGATCTAACCTATTTTTATTCATGGCCTTGAAGCTACATACAAATGAACTGTCTTTACACTGATGCTTAATGATTTGTTCCTTGTGATCACTAACTGGTTTGAGTATCTCTTCCAGGTCTTTGTACTGGTTATTCTTCTGTGCTGTGTTATCTTTTGGAAATGTCAAACACACTGACATTTTACTTGCACAAAATGATTTCTGACACGTATCTTTGATAAGCTGGCTTTGTGATATATCCTCATTGGTTTTACCCACACACTGGCTTGGACCTGAATTTACATCCGGTTCCATCAACTGGTCGTGATTGTAAGTCAGGTCATCTTGGTGAATTCTGCACTGATTTCTGTTATATAAGCCATAGTCAAGGAAAGGTTTTCTTGCTGGTAGTTTTCCTAGGGGTGCTAACAAGCCAATGTCTTTCAGTGGATTGATCCCTTTTTGTTTTGGAGATTGGCCAGCCTTCACCTTCTTCGATTCCAGGTTCCCGCAGCCGAAACAGAGGAAGGCATCCTCCATCCCCTCCTTTGCTAAAGATGACCCTTCATGTTTATCTTCATCTTCATCTTGTGAATAAATCTGCACACTGATGTCATCACCTGAGGTAGAGCCACTATCACACGAAACCTAAGAAGAGAAAAAAATGGGAAAAAAATAATGAACAGTCTTGAATGTATTTTGCAAATAGACATCAGAAAAAAAAATATATATATGTATACATGCAGAAGACATCAGCAAAATTGAAAGCATTCTCTACCTCCTTGACGTCGCCACCCCCCTCCCATCGTGCTAAACCATCACTGCAATCCAAAAACTCCTTGGCTCCACCAAAGAACACGGTAGGCGTCGAATCGACTGTCCCTTTCAACTCAGAACCAGACTTCTTTTGGAGTGTCGAAACCTTCTCCTTCCTACTTTGACCAAAGAGGTCTCGTGCGCATTTCTCCCTTTCCTCGAAGGACTGATGCCCGAATGCATGACGAGATGACGGAGAGCGGCACTGATCAGTCTTTTCCCCACTTTCCGTCAGGCTCCAGCACATGCATCCCCGACAATGGATGGTATTCTCCTGGTTCATCCTCAAAGGACTTGGTTCCTCATCATTGTCCTTCATTTTCCTTTAGCTAGAGGAAGAACGGATAATGATGATGATGATATTAATAATATCAATAAGTTTAACAACGATGATGATGATGATGATGATGATGGTGATGGTGATGGTGATGGTGGTGATGATGATGATGATGATGATGATGATGATGATGATGATAATGATGATGATGATGATGATGATGGTGATGGTGATGATGATGATGATGATGATAATGATGGTGATGATGATGACAATGACAATGGTGGTGATGATGATAATGATTGATGATGATGATGATGATGATGATGATGATGATGATGATGATTGGTGATGATGATGACAATGGTGATGATGATGATGATGATGATGATGATGATGATGATGATGATGATGATGATGATGACGACATAGATGAAGAAGAAGATGATGTTAATAATAATGATGATGTTAATGATGTGATGATGATAAGTGATGATGATGATTATGAAGATTGATGATGATGATGATGATGATGATAATGATGATTGATGATTGATAACTGATGATGATGATGATGATAATGATGTTAAAGATGTGATGATGATAAGTGATTATGATTGATACTGATGATGATGATTAATGATAATGATGATATTAGTGATGATGTTAATAATGATGATGATGATTATG
>NW_020872750.1:134659-152159 GCF_003789085.1 Penaeus vannamei | reverse complement strand
AGTTATGCGCTTTGACAAATATAAATCATAAATAATACAAAATTCAGTTTATTATTTGCCCATTTTTGGTTTAATGAGTTGTCTTTAGGATACACGAGATTTGGGTATCATTCGCTAACTCTAAAACAAATCGAGATTAGAATCAATGAAATATGCCTCTATTATATACCTAACAAGGTAATCAATTTTTATGATTATAAATCTAGATCTAAAGAATCCACTTCAGTAACTGTTGGTTCGCGGACGATAGGACATCTCCATAAGTTCCCTTTAAAGGTGCCGATTCCGAAGTATAAGGTCACAATTGTACATAAATTAATTTGAGTCAAGGTCAACATTAGCCAATAACTGCCTTTCTAAGTCCGCATGTAGCCACGATGATTCCTACTCACGTTCTTTCATTGGGTTATCAGCGGAAAATCCAAACCTAAGACTATACTCATCAGTAATTAAGTATAAGATCAATCACATATAAGCTAATCATCAGCATAATATGCCAATGTACTATATAAGATGCCACGTCTAATAGGATCTCAGCTACTAACTAATATCAACAGTAAGACGTTCTTCGTAGAATGAATATTCATAAGTTAGCACGGCTAACATGAGGCCTAAATATTCTCTAACGTCACAGCAACACGTCGGTATTGATTGCTACATTCTTTTGTTTTCATCAAGACTTTTGGGAAGATCAGGGAATTATAGTATAGGGCGACTAATTTATTCCACGATCGTCTATATCCCCGATTGAAAATTGGTGTTAATTCGTATATTCCATGTTCCAAAGCAAGGTGGGAGAGAAAAGAAAGAGAGAGGGGGGGGAGAGTGAGATAGAGGGAGTGAGGAGAGAGAGAGAGAGAGTATGAGAGAGAGAGCAAGCAGAGAGAAGAGAGAGAGAGAGAGAGAGCCGAGAGGAGAGAGAGAGAGAGAGAGAGAGAAGAGAGAGAGAAAGAGAAAGAAAAGAGAAAAGATAGGCTGCTAAAAGATGTTGAAAACGGAAGCTAGTCTCTAATGAAGAGACGAAAGAAGCAGGAGAGGCGAGTATCAAGAGGAAGAGGAGAGGGAGAGGGATGAGGGAGTAGGAGGTACAACGATGTGGACAGAAGGTGTAGATGCGACGAGCATTTGAAGCGACGACCAGTGAGCCAGGAAAGTTGTGGACAGCAGCCCTAGGTGAGATCCTAAGCAAGCGATAGAGAGAGAGAGTGCAAAGAGAGATGACAGACCATGAAAGCTTAGAGAGATACGACTAGAAGAATGAGTAGCTAGTAGCTATAGTAGCAAACATGAGAGCATAGTAGCATAAAAAGAAGAGAGCATTGAAGGGTATAGTTTAGTATCAGGAGAGGTCGTAGAGAGATTGACGGTAAGAAGAGGGAACGAGGGAAGTGAGGCGAGAGAGCGGTGATAGGAAGTGGACAGAAACGGAGCAGAGGAGCTGAGTGCAAAGGTAGGTTGGAGATACTAGGAGATAGGGACGGTCCGAAGGATATTCAGCTAAGACTTGATCGACACGTCAGCAGGGAACCGCATACCCGGCATCGGCCCCCCGCAAAACAGAAGAGGCTAAAATGTCGTTCTAAAGTGCAGTTGAATGACGGAGTAGTGTAGTGACAGTGCAACGCAGCGATAATGGAATTATCCGCAATGCGATTAATGCCGTGCAAACTAGTAGGGAAGCGACATAGAGGGTGTCCATCGTCAATGATAAATATCCTGTATAGTATGAAGAGTCAGACAGTACTGGATGACGAAAGGGGAGAATGAAGATGGAGATAGATACGATGCAACCAATGAGTAGGACGACATGTACCAGAAGTATGGATTGCAATGTAAGAGCAGTTTGCTGAGGAGATTTAGAACACGAGGTAAAGAAGACCTAGGTTGGTGAACGATAGGAGTGCGAATAGAAGGTTCATAGAATGGACAGGTTATAGTGTACAAGAATAAACCATGCTGCACTGATATAATTTAGGTAACGAATAGTAACTGTAATTATAAGTACAAACTACGTATGTAACGTTAGACATACTCTTAAATCATTAATCAATACGTCAACCATAATTATACATATCCTCAACTGGTATTCCCAAAAATCTTTCTAGCATCTCTTAGCTCACAACCGCTCTCATACTTCCCCTACATCATCAACCATTAGAGCACACCTCTTAGCGAATCACCTCATGCTCTTCCTCCTCATCTTTCTTTGGCATTTGACTCCTACCGCACATCTATCTATCTCTCCTCTCCTAAAGGTCAGCCGTCTCCTTGTTAGCCTTCATCGACTCAATCGTGCCCCTCTACAATTAGGATCAATGCTCAATGGGGAACCCATACAATGTGGAACCAAACTGGTCTCATAGAATATCAGTTTAATCATAAAATAACATTGGCCCACTACATCCTCACTCTCTCGAAGCCTCAGTATCTCTTTCGCTCACTCTCAGATCATTGCAATTCTCTCTCTCTTCGTCGGCCCCTCCGCTCACATAAATTTTCTCGGCTGTCAGCCGATCAGTCGGGGCGTCTTCTCTTACTCTTCTCTATCTCGTCTAAGCAGTCTGCTACACAACTACACCGAGCTCCTCCTCCACACAGCGACATGGAGGGTCTGTTTAGCCTGTGTTAAATACAAAATATCTGAATTCCATGAGGCTCACCTTTGTGTGTGTATGGTTCACAGTATAGGGTAGAGTCTTTCAACCATGCAGTAAAAACATTTATGGCATAATGTGAATGTTTCAGGCATCCTTGACTGGACATGTATCTAGTCTCTCGCATAAATTTTTACTAACACTTCTTTGCAAAAGTTCTGCTATGTACTTCTTGCAGTCTGCACTTCTGCTGTTGTGTAAGTAACCTGCTTACGCAGACTTGCGTTTCGTGTTTGTCTGTTTCGTGTGTGGGTGTGCGTGTGTGTCTTGTTCCTCCTGTACTTGCGTTCTGTGGTGTGTTGCAGTAACCTTGCTGTGTATGCAACAAGGTGGTTGCTCACGTTGAACTGCTGAGATATTTTGTGGGTGTTGTGTGTGGTCTCATGCCTGTTGTGTGGTTGTGTTTGCTGATGTCTTCGGGTTTCTTCGAGGAAACTGTCCGTTGTGCGTGTCCCGATGTTGTTTCTTTTGGCGGTTTGTTGCTGGTGAGCTTTGTTGAATTCGTCTCCGGCAATCGCTGTGTAGAGGAATTATATCATTATACGTAATCTCTTTACTCATTTTTATTCCTTCATATGCTTATTAATACTTTATTTGTACTATATTTTTCTTTTTACTATTGTCTATGTACACATCATATATCGTATCTACTATTCTAACTTAAAAGTGCTCTAGATAAACAACAATCACAAAAAATCATAAACATTCTTTAACTACGGCACACGTGATAAGACAAAATTTTCTTCTCAATTTTAATGAAGCAACTATCATTTCAACATTTTTTTTCTTTTTTTTTTTTTTTTTTAGGGATAAATGTTCATATCATAGTATGATAAGGTCATTGATTGCCTTTGAATTACTTTTTTGAAGCATTCCACCTTCTGTTCCCAAAGGCTACGAGAAATTCAGGAGTGATGCCGACCGAGGAGATGCCAATGCCAGATGCTGATACAAGAGGAAGACCTTTGTGACCTGAGAAAGGTGGAAGAAGAAAATAATTTAAGTTGATGGATTGTTTGATTTTTATAAATTTCGTAGTCGACTAAAATTCCTATATTATCGTAATGAGCAAGAGTCATTGCTGAGATAGGAGGTGTTGAAATAATTCATGTTTGGATCATGATAGAAACTTATGAAAGAGAGAGAGTGTCATAAGGTATTATTTAGTTTATAAAATTGGAGCATTTGCATCTATTGAACTTACTATTAATATATTCAGAATACTTGAAGGTTGGTGTATATAGAGAGACCTTGTCATCCATTAAGCCATGTACTCCAAATCATTAAATCAATTATTTTTTTCACCATTACTAAGTTAAGTAAGTTTATTTACCACCCTGGCTAACTGCTCATAGTATCATGGTTCATTATAATATTAATTCTACATTAAAGTTTTGTACCGTAGACTGTCATAGTCTTTTGTACGTAGACTGTCATAGATCTGACCGTAGACTGTCATAGTCTGACTTTTGTACCGTAGACTGCTATGTGCTATCTGTGTAGAAGATACTACATGGCAGAATTTCCCATGACAAAAACGAAGCCAAGAGATGGAAAAGTGTGAAAAAGATCAGTCAGTAACTTCACCTGAGTGAGACCCAGTGCCATGGGGTCTCTCTTCCCCGTCTCTCGCTCGCATGACGTGGAGTAGAAAGCGTTTTTGACTTTCTCGATGATGCCGAAGGAGCGGAGTTGCGTCAGTCTGGTAATTAGAGGGGGATTTGGAGGATTTAGAAAGCAGGCAAGGAGATAGTTGCGGTTATCATTTTGAATTCTCTCTCTCTCTCTCTCTCTCTCTCTCTCTCTCTCTCTCTCTCTCTCTCTCTCTCTCTCTCTCTCTCTCTCTCTCTCTCTCTCTCTCTCTCTCTCTCTCTCTCATCTGTATAATTAATCAATTACTCGTACGTCGATTCTATAGCACAAACTGAGACAATGATTAAATATCGAACAATTTTATACCAGTATATTACACCACAGAGAAAATAAGCATAACCGACGAAAAGCAACAAGAACAACACAACAAACAGCAACAACAAAAAACAACAGCAACATCAACAACAACCACAACAAAAACAACAACAACAGCAACAACAGCAACAACAGCAACATCAACAACATCACAACAACTATCCAACAAACATCAAAAACATCAACATCAACAACACCACAACAGCTATCATCAACACATCAACAAACATCAACAACAACAACATCAAACAACATCAACAACCACAACACAACAACAACCACAACAACAACAACAAACAATCAACTCACGCTCGATCAACGCGCTCCCTGAAGATGGAATTCTGCCGATGTGCCATGAGATCCAGGTCGCCCTTGAGCACGTTCTTCGAGACGTAGAAACGACACTCCTTTCCCTGCGTCTCGAAGGAGGCCGCCGCCCACGCCGAGGAGTAGGTATCTGGCGGGTGGGAGGAATGGGCGAGGTTGGTGTGGGTGTGGGAGGGAGGGAAGAGGGAGGGAAGGAGGGAAGAGGGAGGGAGGAGGAGGGGGGGAAGGAAGGGAGAGGAGGGAGGGAAGGAAGGAAGGAGGGAGGGAAGTGGGAAGGAGGAGGGAGGGGAAGGAGGGAGGGAAGAGAGGGAGGGAAGGAAGAAGGGCAGAGTTGGTGTGGGTGTGGAGGGAGGGAGGAAGGCTGGAGGGAGGGAGGGAGAGGGGGAGGAGGAAGGAAGGGAAGGAGGGAGGGAGAGGGAGGAGGGAGGGAAGGAGGAAGGAGGGAGGGAAGGAGGACGGGAGGGGGGTAAACGCATATCTACTTACACACAAACACATACATAAATACAGACATAGAGACAGCAGTAAAACGGGAGCAACTGAATCCCAAGGACCCGGACTCAGACGCCGGCCTATCCTTCGGGACTCACTCACCAATAAGCGCGTATTTGCCCTTGTGGATCAGCTGGAAGAAGTCCCACGTGTTGAGGAAGGTGTCCTGGTGGAACTCGAGGTGGCCGCGATGGGGGAAAAAAAAGTCTCGAAATTTCTGGGGGGAAAGGAGAGAGATGGGTTGAGGTCGGCTGCGATGGGGGGGAAATTATTCGAAGTTATGGGGGGAAAAAGGAGAGAGAAGGAGGGTTGAGGTGGCTGCGATGGGGGAAATTATCGAAGTTTCTGGGGGAAAAAGGAGAAGAGAAGGAGGGTTGAGGTTGGCTACGATGGGGGGAAAACGTCTCGAAATTCTGGGGGGAAAAGGAAAAAGAGAAGGAGGGTTAGGATGGCTGCGGTGGGGGAAAAAGTCTCGAAGTTCTGGAGAAAAGGGAAGAAAGAAGGAGGGTTGAGGTTGGCTGCGATGGGGGAAAATTATCGAAGTTATGGGGGAAAAAAGGAGAAAAGAAGGAGGGTTGAGGTTGGCTCGAATTTGGGGGGAAAAGAGAAGTTCTGGGGAAAAGGAGAGAGAAGAGGGTTGAGGTTGGCTGCGAGGGGAAAATTCTCGAAGGGGGAAAGGAGAAAGAAGGAGGGTTTTGGCCGCGATAGGGGGAAAATTATCGAAGATAAGGGGGAAAAAAGGAGAAAGAAGGAGGGTTGAGGTTGGCTGCGATGGGGAAAAGTTCTCGAAGTTCTGGGGGGAAAAGGAGAGAGAGAAGAGGCGTTGAGGTTGGCTGCGATGGGGGGAAATTCTGGGGAAAAGGAGAGATTAAGGAGGGTTGAGGTGGCTGCGATGGGGCAAATTCGAAGTTCTGGGGGAAAAGGAGAGAGAAGGAGGGTTGAGGTTGCGCTGCGATGGGAAAAAGTCTCGAAGTTTCTGGGGGAAAAGGAGAGAGGAAGAGGTTAGGTGGCTGCGATGGGGGAAATTATCGAAGTTCTGGGGGAAAAAGGAGAGAGAAGAGGGTTGAGGTTGGCTGCGATGGGGAAAAAGTCTCGAAGTTCTGGGGGAAAAGGAGAAAGAAGGAGGGTTGAGGTCCGCGATGGGGAAAAAGTCTCGAAGTTCTGGGGGAAAAGGAGAGAGAAGAGTTGAGGTTGGCTGCGATGGGGGAAAAGTCTCGAAGTTCTGGGGAAAAGGAGAGAGAAGAGGGTTGAGGTTGGCTGCGATGGGGGAAAAGTCTCGAAGTTCTGGGAAAAGGAGAGAGAAGGAGGGTTGAGGTTGGCTGCGATGGGGGGAAAAAGTCTCGAAATCTGGGGGAAAAAGGAGAGAGAAGGAGGGTTGAGTTTGGCGCGATGGGGGAAAAAGTCTCGAAGTTCTGGGGGAAAAGGAGAGGAGGAAAGAGGGTTGAGGTTGGCTGCGATGGGGGAAAAAGTCTCGAAGTTCTGGGGAAAAGGAGAGAGAAGGAGGGTTTGAGGTTGGCTGCGATGGGGAAAAAAGTCTCGAAGTTCTGGGGGGAAAAGGAGAGAGAAGGAGGGTTGAGGTTGGCTTGCGATGGGGGGAAAAGTCTCGAAGTTCTGGGGGGAAAAGGAAGAGAAAGGAGGGTTGGGGTTGGCTGCGATGGGGGAAAAGTCTCGAAGTTCTGGGGGGAAAAGGAGAGAGAAGGAGGGTTGAGGTTGGCTGCGATGGGGGAAAAGTCTCGAAGTTCTGGGGGAAAAGGAGAGAGAAGGAGGGTTGAGGTTGGCTGCGATGGGGAAAAGTCTCGAAGTTCTGGGGGAAAAGGAGAGAGAAGGAGGGTTAGGTTGGCTGCGATGGGGGAAAAGTCTCGAAGTTTGGGAGGGAAAAGGAGAGAGAAGGATGTGAGTTGACTTGTTTTGAGGACTTTAGTTGTCTCTTTCTCTTTCCTCAGATTTTGTCTCTGTTTTGTCTTTGTCGCTTTGTCTCTCTGCCTTTGTTTGTCTGTCGCTGTCTGTCTCTCTTCCCTCCCTCCCTCCCTTCCTCCTTTCCCCTCCTTCCTCCCTCCCCCTCCCTCTCCCTCTCCCTCTCCTTCCCTCTCCCTCCCTACCCCTCCCCCTTTCCCTCCTTCCCTCCCTACCTCCCCCCTCTCCCTCCCTCCCTCCCTTCCTCCTTTCCACTCTTCCTCCCTCCCTCCCTCTCCTTCCTTCCCTCTCCCTCTCCCTCTCCTTCCCTCTCCCTCCCTACCCCTCCCCCTTCCCTCCTTCCCTCCCTACCTCCCTCCCTTCCTCCCTCCCTCTATGACAAGAGACCTCCTACCATGCCAGAACATGACAGTTGGCAAGTGTCCCGATATTACGCAATGAAACTGATAACCCAGCGAGAATGCTCACAAAATATCCCCCTTAAAGATCTCATGTAATCTGCGTTCTCTGTTTCATCATCTTTCCTGTCGAAGCGAAAGTTTGAGCATAGGATTGGAAAATGTTTTTGTGTTTCAAAGGTAGGATATATGGGTTGGTGAGGGAGAATCCATTTTTTTCAAATAATCAAGATATAAGATGTTGAATATATTAATGATTAAATTAAATTAAATTAAAAAAACGGAAATAACTAAATATCAAAAGTCGGCCCAAGTGAACATCGCCACTAGACAAACGAATATTTGACGATGACGAAGATAATACATAATAACAACAGCAAAAATGCAAGATAATGAATAATAACAACAAGAAAACAAGATAATAAATAATAACAACAGCAACGAAAACAAGATAATGATTAATAACAACAACAATAACAACAAGATAATGATTAATAAATAAACACAACAACAAGATAATGATTAAAAACAAAATAACAAAGAAAACAAATAATAATAACAACAACAAAAACAAAAACAAGACAACAACAACAAGAAAACAAATAATAATAACACACACACCAAACAAAAAGATAATGATTAATACAACAAAAATAAGAAAACAAAATAACAACAACAAAACAAACGAACCCCCACGCCCCTCACCACAACGAAGTGATGGTACACCGTGTTCTTGCGCACCACGGGCTTCACTTGGGGGAGGCGTGCCATGAGGTCGAAAGCAGAGTTGATGGGCGCCGCCTTTCTCGGGACGGCAAGGAAGGCGATGATGTAACCCTGGTAGAGAGCCACCACCGAAATGGCCACCAGGAACAGGCAGGAGGCGAGGGCTCGGCCAGGTAAGGTGGAGCCCCATTTTTGGTTGCCTGGTGTGGGGGGGGGATGGAGGGGGGAGGAGGGAGGTGGGTAGGAGGGGGTGAGGGGGGGGTAAAGGGAGGAAGGAGGGTAATGGATGTTTTATTATTATTATTATTATTTTATTATTATTATTATTATTATTATTATTATTATTATTATTATTATTATTATTATTATTATTGTTATTATTATTATTAGCTTTCTCTTTATTGTTTTTTTTGGTCTTTGTATCTTTGTATCTTTCTATAACTTTTTTCTCTTTCTTCTTTCTCTTTCTTTTCTCTCTCTCTCTCTCTCCTTTCTCTTCTCTCTCTCTCTCTCTCTCTTCTTTCTCCGTGTGTGTTTTGTGTGTGCGTGTGTGTGTGTGCATTTGAATGCGGAACATGTGTGTGTAAGAATATAAGATTACGACAGTGATTATAATAACAAATAATATGTATTAGACACGTTTTATCTCTAACCTTGCAACACGAATAGTTTGAGCGCCGAAGCCACCATTTCGCCAACGGATACGGACGCCGTTTTAGAGTAGGATTCCTCTGCAGTCATACTGAAAGACGATTTTGTTTCCGGTAGTATGTGATGTCCAGTCGTATCAGATATTATTAAAAGAGTAATTATCATATTAGCAAGGGCTGCTTCTGTCGTGTGTTTTGCTTGTGTGTGTGTGTGTATGTGTGTGTGTTTTTATATATGTATGAAAACAATATTTATATACTGCGTGTGTCTGTGTTTATATATGTATGAAAACAATATATATATACTCTGTGCGTGTGTTTATATATGTACGAAAACAACATACACACATATACTAAATGAAAACACTTAAAAAAACAAAATAAAAGAAAAAAAAACAGATAAACCCACAGACCAAAAAAATCCTGCCAGCACTGCCCTCCCAGAGACTCACTTGGGCGCCACAGCACGCTTCACGAGGCAGTCGACGCCCCACAGCAGGAGCCCCGACGTCACCGCCGAAGCCACGACGGCGAACCACACCTGGCGACACATTAATTAAGGAGGGGATCGGGTTACCTGGTGGGGGAGGGGGGGAGGGGGGGTCATTTCGTGTTCTGTTGAGATCTCAATTTTTTCCCCTTCTGTTTTTGTGTTGATTTGATGTATTTTTTCTTTTTTTTCATTCATTCTTATTTCATTTTTTTTTTTTTTTCTCTGCTCTTGAATGCTGATTTGTTGATAGTTATTTACTTTTTTTCATACCTCCATCAGCAAATGTAATACTAATTTTTAAAATGTATAAGAATGAAACGAGACAAATAAATGGATGAATAAATATGAATAAGAAAAATAAATATGACGGGATGACAAAAAAAAAAAAAAAAAAATCTTAATAGTAAAGAGTTAACTTAAGATATTCATCTCCGCTAAAGATTTCGGAGATGAGAAGAAGCAAACACCGATAACTCCCCACAAGAAAAAGGGAAATAAAAATCAATGAAGAGACCTCAACGACCGTAGACCTTCCCCCCCCCCCAAAAAAAAAAAATCTCATTTTCGAAATATTTGGGTCTACACCAAATTTCACAAGATAGACAACCTTGCACACCTGTTCTTTATAATGAATCTGCACAGGTGATGAATCCCGTAATTTAATCTTTGATCTACGAATGGCTCCAGGGCAGTTAGGGAATCAACTTGTCTCAGCGGTATGGCCAACTTACCCATAAATTCTTAATCCTAATTAGCAACTCCGACTAAATCATTAAGAAAATTAACCCTAATTATTATTAACTCATTCTTGCCCTTTTCACCAAAATATTTGAACTGTTTTATCATGACTTCAATATCTAGCACATTTTTTTCAACCATTAACCATTACGAAAAAAATAGAAAGCGCCGTTCATTATATACAAATAGAAATAGAAAAAATAGGAAATAGAAATAGGAAAAAATAGGAAATGGAAATAGGAAAATATAGGAAATAGGAAAAAAAAAAAATTCATCAGCGGTTTATAGATCTAAAAAAATGTGACATTCAACAAACACCTGTAAATACAATACCAAAAGAAAAAAAAATAACAGCAATAATAATAATAACAACAACAATAACAAAAAAACAACAACCTAAGCACTAACCCACGCGTAAAGACCTCGAACACCAAGAAGGGCTTCACGAGGGGTTGGGGGGCCTTCGAAATCACGATGACGTCATCGGTGCTGAACCACTCGCTGAAGTCCACTGCCTGAGCTCTGTCCCACGAGGGGGAGAAGTCCAGAGGGGAGAGGTCGGCTTCCTGTGATAGGGGGGGGAGAGGGGTGAGAGGAAGGGGAGAAAAGAGGAGAGGGGAGAGGAGGAGTGGGGGTGAGGGGAGGAGTGGGAGTGAGAGGGAAGGGGAGAATAGGGGGAATGGGGGAGGGGAGAGGGGAGAAATAGGGGGATGGGAGGAGTGGGGTGAGAGGGAAGGGGAGAGAAATAGGGGGGTGGGGAGGAGTGGGGGTGAGAAGGGAAGAGGAGAAAAAGGGGGGAGGGAGAGGAGAGAAATAGGGGAGTTGAGAGGGGAGAAATTTGGGGGAGGGGAGAGGGAGAAGTGGGGGGATGGAGGAGAGGAGAAATTGGGGGATTGGGAGAGGGGAGAATAGGGATAGGGGAGAGGGAGGAATGGGGGTGAGAGGGAAGGGGAGAAATAGGGGGAAAGGGAAGAGGGGAGAAATTGGGGGAGGGGAGAAATAGGTGGAAGAGAGAGGGGAGAAAAGGAGAAGGGGATAAAGGGAGAAATAGGGAGGAGGGGAAGAAAGTATCTAGTGCTTTCTAAGAAGAGAACTGTGAGTAGGGATGTAGACTAATGAGGGAAATAACATGTACAACTATATTTCCATTTATATTTCCAACTTTAAAAAAAAACAGTGACGGAAATTATATTTCGGAAAGATAAAAGAGAGAGAGAGAAGAGAAGAGAGAGAAGAGAGAGAGAGAGAGAGAGAGAGAGAGAGAGAGAGAGAGAGAGAGAGAGAGAGAGAGAGAGAGAGAGACAGACAGACAGACAGACAGACAGACAGACAGAGAGAGAGAGAGAGAGAGAGAGGAGAGAGAGAGAGAGAGAGAGAGAGGAGAGAGAGAGAGAGAGACAGACAGACAGAGAGAGAGAGAGAGAGAGAGAGAGAGAAGAGAGAACAGAGAGAAAAGAGAGAGAGAGAGACAGACAGACAGAGAGAAAGACAGAGAGACAGAGAAAAGAGAGAAACAATAGAAAAAAGCATAATATAAGAGAGACATCGTATTCGAGAGAAAATAATTAGGCAGAGAAGAGCTAAAAAAAAAAAAAAAAAAAAAAAAAAAAAAAAAAAAGGTTCCTCTCCAACTAACCGCCTTCCACAGATAGCTCATCATGCCGTTCCAAGAGCCGTTCTCCTGCAGGCTTCCGAACGTGTTGGTGGTGGTGAGAACGGCGGAGAAATTGAGCCGCTTCTGCAGGATTCTCACGACCTCCGCCACGTAGCCGTCGACCTCCTCCAGGGTGGTTCTCAGGGCGCCGTCCGGAGCTTCGACTTCGAAAACGCGTGGTTTCTGGAGGAGGAGAAGGAGGAGGTGGGAGGGAGGGGTGGGGAGGGAGGGGATGGAGGGGATGGGGTGGGAGAGGGAGAGGGTGGGGAAAGGGAGTGGGAGGGGGTTGGGAGGATGAAGGAGGAGGTGGGAGGAAGAGGGAGGGGATGGGGAGGGAGAGGGAGTGGGAGGGGTGGGGATGGTGAAGGAGAAGAAGGAAGAGGTGGGAGGGAGAGGGTGGGGTAGGAGAGGGAGAGGGAGGGGAGGGGATGGGAAGGGGGGGTGGGGAGAAGGAGGAGGTAGGGAGGGTGTAGGGGCAGAGGAAGGGGGAGAGGGAGGGGGTGGGGAGGCGGAGGGTAGGATGGAGGAGAAGGTGGAAGGGAAGGGAGGGAGAGGGAGTGGGAGGGGGTGTGTGGAGGGAAGGAATGGGAAGGAGAAGGTGTAAGGGAAGTGGAGGAGGGGAGAGAGGGGGGGGGAGAATGGCGTGTTATGGGTTCGATCTTTTGAAATCGTATTTTCTAAATCGGTTTGTTTATATGAGTTTTTTTTTTTTCTTTTTTTTTGCATTATCTTAAACTGTTTTTTTATTCATATTAAAAAAATTGGTCAGTGTTATTCCTAAAGTACATCTACATACAGATTGTTGTATATATATAGCGTTCTACCTCTTCTTATTTGAGTTTTTTTGTTTTTTTTCTTTTTGCATTATCTTAAACTGTTTTTTATTCATATTTAAAAATTTGGTCAGTGTTATTCCTATTCCTACTCTCTCTCTCTCTCTCTCTCCGTCCATTTATTTATCTGTCAATCTATCTATCTCTCCCTACTTAATTGCCTGTCTATCCATCTATTGCTTTTTTTATCAATGTATACATACGTCTTTGCACTGGGGACTCCATTCCTCCACAGATTCGGAACTCACGTATGTAAATACAGCGAGAGTCGAAAACCTGTTTCTTCTTCTTCTTCGCTTATTGTCCTTCTTTTCTTCTCCTTCTACCTGTCTTTTGTTTGTTTCTTTCTTTCTTCTTTTTCTTCGGCTTATTCTCCTTCTGTTCTTCTCCTTCTACCTTTTTTATTTTGTTTGTTTGTTTTTTTGTTTCTTCCTCTTAGGCTTATTCTCCTTCTACCTATTTTTTTCTTCTTCTTCTTCTCCTCCGGCTTATTCTCCATCTGTTCTTCTCCTCCTACCTATTTTTTCTTCTTCTTCTGCTCCTTCTACCTATTTTTTTTATTTATCTATTATTATCTTTTTTTTTTTTGGGGGGGGGGGGGGTTCTTGCGCTACGCTCACGTCAAGACCCAGAGTGAGTCATTCATCACACCCACATGCAATACCAATGAAAAAAATAAATAATAAATAAAGAAACGCGTTTTAAACAAGTATCAAAATTGGCAATTCCAAATCCCAACAGTTTTTAAGGATGGTCCCGTACCTGTGATGACGTCGTGATCTCGGATATGTGAGGGTTTTTAGGTACTTGGCAATAGTGAATATCGAATCCGTGTTGTCGTCTGAAGTGAGTTGTTTTTTTTCCTTTTTTCTCTCTTTTTAAGGTGTAATTTACCTTTTTTCTCTCTTTTTAAGGTATAATTTTACTTCTTTCTCTCTTTCTAAGGTGTAATTTTACTTCTTTCTCTCTTTCTAAGGTGTAATTTTTCATTTTTTCTCTCTTTTTAAGGTATAATTTTCTTTTTTCTCTATTTAAGGTGTAAATTTCCTTCTCTCTCTCTTTTTAAAGTATAATTTTCCTTTTTCTCTATTTAAGGTGTAATTTTCCTTCTTTCTCTTTCGTAAGGTGTAATTTCATTTCTCTCTCTCTCTTTAAGGTATAATTTTCCTTTTTTCTCTCTATTCAAAGTTGTAATTTCCCTTTCTTCTCTTTTTAGGTGTAATTTTCCTTCTTTCTCTCTCTTTTTAAGGTGTTTGGCTAAGGCTATGTACAAGGGTGTGGCCACCTTCGCTGCGGGCCCTAATTGACCTAATTCGATGGGTTATGAATGGACTGCCGTATTAGACTTATACTTCGATTAATAATTCATACAAACATGCCATTCACAACCAGTTCATTTAATATAGTACCTGTCCTCGTCATAGGTTCACACCTTGTACATTTTTTTTTGTATGTGTGTATGTGTATGTGCGTTTGTGTGTGTGTGCGTGTGTGGGTGTGTATGTGTTTGTGTGTGTGAGTGTTTACGCGTGTGTGTGTATGTGTGTGTTACGTGTGTGTGGTGTGTTTACGTGTGTGTGTGTGTGTTTACGTGTGTGTGTGGGTGTGTTTACGTTGTGTGTGTGTTTCTTGTATTTGTCCTCTTGTAAATAGTATATGTTCATAGTATTTACATCTCTTGCCTGAAAAGTTCTGCTTAAAAAATGTACGATATGTTCCATTACTGTTTGTATATTCAATTTTGGCAATAAGAATGTTTCAAATATCTGTCTAGCTATCTATATGTCTATCTCTATACTTGTTAACATGTTTATCTATCTATGTCGATCTATCTATCTGTATTTCAGTCTATCTGTCTATCCATCTCTTTTTTCAATTCAACTATTTATCTATCTACCTATCATCCAGTCTATCTATTTATCTGTCTACCTATATTTTTGTCTATCTGTCTGTCCATCAGACTATCCATCTATCTATCTATCTACCTATCTATCTATCTATCTACCTATCTTTTCATCCATCCATCTATCTATCTTTCTACCCATCTATCTATCTATCTACCTATCTTCATCCACCAATCTATCTCCCATCTATCTATCTACCTATCTATCTATCCATCCAATCTATCTACCCATCCATCATCCATCCATCCTTCTATCTATCTATCTATCTACATATCTTACATGCACGGTCGTCAGGGTCATGTTCCTCCCGTGGAAGTGCTCCGGAGGCTTGAACTGAAGGGGAGGATCCTGAAGCCTCACGCCCCGCCCATCGTCCCAGGACCCCGCCCACCGGAGGATGGCCGGGCCTCCGTCGCCAGGATACTCGGCTAAGTGGATGACGACTTGAGACATCGTTGGGGTTTTAGGGGACTCTTTGGTGGGTATTGAGGTAGTTGAGGAGGGTTTTGAGGTCTTTGAGGAAATTGGGGAAATTGGGGAAAACGAGGAAGGTTCGTTGGGTTTTGAGGGATTTGAGGACATTGGGGAAATTGAGGAAACTGAGGAAGGTTCGTTGGGTTTTGAGGAATTTGAGGACATTGGGGAAATTGAGGAAAACGAGGAAGGTTCGTTGGCTTTTGAGAGAACTGAGGAATTTGTGGATTTGGCAGGATTCCTCTTGGTTTTCGGCCGATTCTCCTGCAGGAGGAGGAACCTGGTCATCTCCGGCAGGTTGTTTTCGAGGGCTCTCCTGAAAGCCCCGTCTGCTTGCTCGGTGGATACGGCCACCCACTGCGTCTTCTGGTGGGAGGAGAGGGGGGGGGGGTGATTTGAAAGAGGGGCTACGAGCGTATTTTATTTTCATTCCATTATTTTAGTGTTGTTCTTGTTGATTTCGTCTTATCATTCTCATTTGTTGTTGTTTTTATTGATGATTCATATTAATATTTTCAAGTTTTAATCGTTGATATATTCATGTTTTTTATGTTGTATTTCCTTTTTGAGTGTTATTTATTTATTCGACTATTATCATATCTCTATTTTTGTTTTTCTTTGATTCTTAGCAAATTCCCACCTGTATGTTGATTGATTTGTTCCTGATTGATTCGCCAATCTGGAATACATAAAAAGTAAATGAATGGCTGTTACTTGTTTGCTGTGAATTGACGATCAGGCACACACACACATGCACACACACACACACACACACACACACACACACACACACACACACACACACACACACACAACACGTACACACCAACACACACACACACATTCATATATATACGTGTGTGTGTGCGTGTGTATGTGCACCTACATATATATTTGATCAAGTATATAAGAAAGAATAACTAAAAATCAAAGATATTAATTAAAAAATATAAAAAAAAACACACCAATCAAGTACCACAAACTAACTGAAATCTAAAAAAAAAAAAAAAAGATGGCAGTCAGCTGATCGGCAACTCACCAGAGGCAGAACGTCCAGTATCCACGCCCTAGTACCCACAATAACGTGTGTGGCCCCGTCCTGGTAGGTGGATCGGGACAGGAAGGACCTCCACTCTCCTTCGCTCCACACGCTGAGTGGAACGGCCTCCGAAGTCCACATTCGCAGGAGGAAGGAGCTGTCTGCAGAAGGGGGCGCTTGATGTTTTGGTGGAGGAGTGAAGGGGGCAGAAGATTTGGTGGATGAGTGGGGGGGGGGGGGGGGCAGAGATCGGGTAGGTTTGCTGGGGTGTTTAGGTGTATAGGCGAGGTGGGATGGGGGGGTATTTCTCGTTCTGTGTATTCTTGTCTCTTTGTTTCTCTTGCTATTTGCCTCTCTCTCTCTCTCTCTCTCTCTCTCTCTCTCTACATATACAGTTGTCTGCATATTGAACTATTCATCTATTTAACATTTATTCGTATATTATTTATTCATATAGGCTATTTATCCATACGATACAATGATATTATTATTATCATTATCATTATTATCATTTTGACACTACTACTACTACCACTATTACTACTTCCATTACTACTAATAATAATAATGATAAAAATAGCAATAATAATAATAATGATAAAAAGAAGCAAGGAAGAGAGAGAGATCAAGCGAAAACGACCCTTATGAACGTTCCTCACCCACGTTTCCGGCGCAGCAAACGTTCACCGCCTTCGAAGTCAGTCGCACGTTCTCCGGTAGACTGGAAAGAACGCCCGCTGTGGCCGCCCAGAGGGGATGTGGGCGGTCGGGGATCATCTCGGGTCCGCCCACAATCCGCAGGCCGCCCATGCACCTCGTCACGCCCACGGTGTATGCGACTGAAGGGGGGAGTGTTTTTTTTTTTTTTTTGGGGGGGGGGGGGGTGATAGAGAGATTGATAGATGGGTAGATAGGTTGATAGATGGGGCGATAGATGATATGGTTGACAGATGGGTTGATAGATAGGGATATGGGCGTGGATTCTCTTACTTGTTTTAAAAGTTTAATGTGATCTTTTTTATGTAAAAAAAAAAAAAAAAAAAAAAACGTTTTTTGGTGCATTTATTTTATATTTTTCTTAACATGCAGTTTCTCTCTTCTCCATTCTTTATTTTCTTTAACTATGCATAATTTGTTTTGTTTATTTATTCATCTATTTACTAATATATTTATTGTTACTCTTATTTTCATTCTTTTTTTTTCTCACTGAGCTGATACGTTAATAATTATACAAGA
>NW_020872750.1:127159-129659 GCF_003789085.1 Penaeus vannamei | reverse complement strand
GTTCGTTGGTGATTAGTTGATTGATATATTATTGTATTGTATGCATTCGTTGTTGATTAATTGACAAAACTTGTTGCGATGGGGAAGATTGAGTCATTGTTAGAACGATTCTAGTTAGATCCTAATTATTGTCTATTAATTTATTCATCCGGTAATTAAATCAATGAGATGGTGATTGTGATTAAGAGGGGAAAAATAGGTGATATATATTGTTGCTTTTGGTAGCTCTAATGAAAGGTCAAATGGTGGTATTTGCTGTTCTGTGAATGAGGTCTTAAGGTATTTAGAAGACGATGAAGAAGGCAAAGATATATTCGTGTAATTAAACTCCCTTTTTTACCTTTATCATTTTTATCTTATTATTATTATTATTACTTTCTTTCACTTGATGAAATTTAAGAACTCGGACTTACTGAGAGTGTGATAACGTTTTTGACATAGTGAGATAAGCTTGAGATAATAAACCTTTCTCTCATTGGCTATATTTCTACTCATCATCTGTCTGTCTGTCTGTTTTGTACCGAAGAAAGTAAAAGGAGGAAAAAAAATATATATATATATATCTCGTGTCTGGATATACAATGCACATATATAGTATGTATGTGCGTGTGTGTGTGTGTTTATATATATATATATATATATATATATATATATATATATTATATATATATGTGTGTGTGTGGTGTTATATATATATATATATATATATATATTATATATATATATATATATATATATGTGTGTGTGTGTGTGTGTGTGATATATATATATATATATATATATATATATATATATATATATATATATATATATATATACATATATATATATATATATATATATATATTATATATATATATATATGTATATATATGTATGTGTGTTTATGTGTATGTGTGTGTGTGTGTGTGTGTGTGTGTGTGTGTGTGTGTGTGTGTGTGTGTGTGTGTGTGTGTGTGTGTGTTGTGTATGTGTATGTGTATGTTTCTCTGTGTGTGTAGATGTAAATATATGTGCATATGTATATGCGCATGGATGTGAGTATGTGCGTGTGTATATATGTACAGTGACTGGTCCAGCCGCACTGCTACCTGGCCGACCGTCTCCCGTGCCTGCGCCCCACCTGTCACCGGCCCGCGAGCCAGGCCTACGAGGGGTTGGCACTGGTCCAGCGGAGCCTCCCTTCTGCCCGGCACGAGATGACACCGCTGTGCCACACGCACTCCCTCTGCCATTAAGGTAGCAAGGGGAGGAGAAGAGGAGGAAGAGGAAGTGAAGGAGGAGGAGGAAGTGAAGGAAGAAGAGGAGGAGGAAGTTAAGGAGGAGGAGGAGGAAGAGGAGGAGGGAGAGGAGGAGAGGAGGGAAGGGAAGAGAGGAAGAAGAGGAAGAAGGAAGGAGGAGGAGGAGGGGGAAAAGAGGAAATGGAGGTGGAGTAGGAAAGAAGAAGTGAAGGAGGAGGAGGAGGAGGGGGGGAAGAAGAGGAATGGAGAAGGTGGAGGAGGAGGAAGAAGAAGTGAAGGAGGAGGAGAAGGAAGAGGAAGAGGAAGAGGAATTGTAAGATAATTAAGTGAAGGAGGAGGAGGAGGAGGAGATGGAGGAGGAAGTGAAGGAGAAGGAGGAGGAGGAGATGAAGAGGAGAAAGAGGTAGGCACGGAGGAAGATGAAACTAATAAGGAGGAAATGCATGTATATATGAGTAAGAGAGAGTATAAGAGGTATTGGAAAAGGAATAGAAAAAGAGAGAAAAAGAGAGAGTGAGGAGTGCAGAGAAAGAGGAAATGTCAGAGAATGAAGAACTGGAGGAGAAAGAGAAAGTGGAGGAGAAGGAGGAGGAAGAGAAGGATAATGAAGAAAAGAAAGTCTTCAAGGCTACCGCGAAGGTCATGCTGCCTTCAAGATCTGCAATTGCTTTGTTGCATTCCTCGCTTCGCTCCTTGGGTGAAAATACCGAAATCAAGAAAGTTTACTAGAGGATAAATGAATGGCGAATTAATCATGAATATAAATAGAAAGCGGAAGGGAAAAAACGAATTATTTGCTGATTCATTTACGATTTAGTTATTTAATATTGATTTATTAGAATTATTTGAATTATTAGAGTTATTAGAATTCCGTCTCTGTACAGAAAAAAACTTTAATGGATGACGAACCTAAAATGAATAACCGGTAAAATGAAATGCGAGTTAGCGGAATTTTCCCTCCTCTCTCGTCGGTTGGACAAACAAATGTATCTCCCCGCCATGAGTCACCGAGCGAAAATGTAACATGCAAAATTTTCCCCGAACTTTCCTCCTCCGGTAATGAGAAACGAGAGAAGGAAAAAGAGAGAGAGAGAGACGTTTAAAAAAAAAGGCGGGAAAATACGTTTCCCGTTTTCTTCCGGGATGCAATCGAACCAGGCGAACCTAAGCCTTTTTTTATTTTATTTTATTCATTTTATTCTGTGGATTTTAATACTTAAATATCTGGGGAGACTTGGCACCGCGTTGGCTGGCGTCAC
>NW_020872750.1:117159-119659 GCF_003789085.1 Penaeus vannamei | reverse complement strand
TAATTATGGTATTATCATAATCATGATCATAATTATCATCACAAATTATTACTATTATTGTTATCATCATTATTATTGCTATCATTATTATTGATAATCATTATTGTGATAATCATTATTAATGTTATTATAGATTTATAATTTTTTTGTATTTTATTATCATTATCATTAATTTGTAATTTTCATAATTGTTAGTGTCATTATCCTTGTCATTGTTATTAAAATTGTTAGCATTATCATTCGCATGACCATCATTATCATTATGAGACTGCTGATAAGTTGGAAATAAAAGATGTAATGATAATGATAATGACAACAATTATGATGGCCATAATAACAATGATATAAGAGTAATAAAAATATATTGTTTTTAGAAATATCATTACTGGTATTGCAATTCATTTTTATCATTATGTTATAGCCATTACTATCATTATAGTTATCATAACTATCATTACCGAATCAACTGTTGTCTTTTTGTTACTTTTATTTCCAGTATTAATATTACTGTTGCCACCTTAGTTATATCACCATCAGTGTATTTTTAATAATTTTCATAACATCATCATTGGTCTTTCATTTCGGATGCTTAATATGCTTTCATGTACTGATTTTTTTCCTTGTCTTCTATCTCGATTAGTGTTTCCAAAAATTGATAATTATCAATCTATTGCTCAGCACAACCACTTACTTCCTTGATTGCATAAACTTTATATACGTAATGTATTTAAATTCTTGTGTGTGACTTAGTTCCTTGTTTGTAGATACATAATATGCTAATTTGATCCTTGCAAGCGTGTAATATAAGCATCTTTTTTGCATATAACAGGCGTAATATAGATTTTTTGTGCGTATGATATACACAATGTTCTTACTATACTTTCCGTACATATAACAAACATAATATAATTTGTTCCTCTTCCGCATATAACATACGCACTATATACAGACTATTTTCTTGCACATATAACATACGCAATACCCTTTATTCTTTCCTGGATATACACAAATATACTTAACTCCTCATCCCTAAAAGTACGACCTAAAGAAATGTTGAAATATATCCTTTGAAGTATATTCGGTAAGGCTTTTCCGCATGTTGGAAATATTTGCAAGAATGTGAGTTAAAACGGATGCTTCTCACTGCGTCGTTTCCTTATCACGTGCAATTGCAAATGCGTATGTTGTTGCGTAAACATGTTTCTTGCTTGTGTGTGTGTCTTTGTTGTTGTTTTGAGTTCTGGTATTCCTTTTTTATATCTTATATATCTATATTTTCCACTGTATTGCATTTTTATTCATATATATCATTCATATATCTATATTTTCCACTGCATTTTTTCTCTATATATTCATATATATATATATTGCACTGCATTGCATTTTATTTCATATATATCATTCATATATCTATATTTTGCACTGCATTGTATTTTATTTCCTATATATCACTGCATTTTACTGGATTCCTGGAGTTTTAAATAAGTAAAGATGTGAGTTGTTTGTTTATTGTCCTTATTCCGTTTCGTTAATTCTTATTTTCCATTTAATGCCTCTTTCTTGTTTATTTACATGTTAGCATTTGTTTGTATCAGATATCTTGGTATACTTTTGCTTGTTTTCTTACATTTCAGTATATCTTTATATCATTATTTTTATGTATATCCTTCCTTGTTTATTTATATTTTACTTCTTTTCTTTATTTCCATTTTTTTCATTTCTGATTATTTGATTATCTATTCATCTGTATGTTTATATGTCTGCCTTTCTGTCTCCTCTTGCAGTACGTTCATCTGTCAGTCAAATATTGTCTATTTTTTACTGTCTCTCTATTTGTCTTGCTATTTTGTTTGTCTCGTTATCCGTCAATTTCTCCTCATCTCTTTCTCCTCTCTTCTCTCCTCATCTCTAACTCTCTCCTTCGTTTTCTCTTCATTTTTGTCTTTATCCCCTTCCTTTTCATCACTTATCCCTCCAGTTTCTCTTTTTTGTATCTCCGTTCTCTCATCTCCATCCCTCTCTCATATTTACTCTTCATTTCTGTGTTCCCCTTCCTTTCTCCTCTCTGTATCTGTACCCTCTCCCTCAGTTCTCTCTTTTCGTTTCTATCTCTCCTTCTTCTTCTCTCTCGCTTTCTCCATTCATCCACCCTTCTTAGTTGTCCTTTTTATTGTTATTGATATTGTTAGCATTATCATTCTCATGACCATCATTACTATTATGAGAGTACTGATAAGTTAGAAATAAAAGATATAATGATAATGTTAATGACAACAATTATGATGGCGATGATAACAATGATAATTATGAGTAATAGAAATTATTGTTTTTAGAAATATCATTACTGGTATTGCAATTCATTTTTATCATTATGTTATAGCCATTACTATCATTATTGTTATCATAACCATCATCACCGACATTAATCCTGTTGTTCTTTAATTGTTACTTTTATTTCCAGTATTAATATTACTGCTGGCACCTTAGTTTTATCACCATC
>NW_020872750.1:99659-112159 GCF_003789085.1 Penaeus vannamei | reverse complement strand
CCTCCCCTAAACACACGCCTCCCTGTCCGCGCGCCCTGGCGTCCCCGAGCCGCCGTGGCAGGAGCGGCCCCGCACTGAATGAAACAATCCAGCGAATGGAACTCGGACCTGGACAGCCGCGAGCCAATTCATTATTCACCCCATTCATTGTGTTTGTGCGCTGGTGACGTCGCTGCAGTGTGGGCCTCCTCCTCCTCCTTCTTTTACTCCTCCTCCTCCTCCTCTTTACTCCTCCTCCTCCTCCTTCTTTTACTCCTCCTCCTCCTTCTTCTCATCCTCCTCCTCTCTTCTTCCTCTTCCTTTAATACTTCTTCACTTCCCTCCTTTACTCTCCTCCTCCTCCTCCTCCTCCCCTCCTCTTCTTCTTCCTCCTCCTCCCCTCCCCTCCACCTCCTCTCCCTTCTTCTCCTCGACCTCCTCCTCCTCCTCCTTCATCTCCTCCTCCCCTCTCCTCCTCCTCCTCCTTCCTCCCTCCTCCTCCTCCTCCTCCTCCTTCCTCCTCTCCTCCTCCTCTCTATCTGCTGGCACTCCTGACACTGCTAGCACTGGCGCTGAAGGGAGGTTGGTCTTGCTGATTGGGGTGGGATTGCGGCGAGGGAGTCGGGATGGGTGGGGGAAGGGGGTGGGGTGGGGTGGGGTCGTGTTGGAGTGGTGGAGAGAGGAAGAGAGAGGGTAGGTGTGGGTGCTGGAGAGGAAGAGGTGTGAGGGCGAATACGGGTGAGATTGTGATGTTGTGAGAGAGAGAGAGAGAGAGAGAGAGAGAGAGAGAGAGAGAGAGAGAGAGAGAGAGAGAGAGAGAGAGAGAGAGAGAGAGAGAGAGATCAAAATCACACAAGGTCAAATTAAGTGAAAGACCGAAGCGACAGACGAGCCACTCACTTCCTTGCCCAACTAGTGTGTTGGTGATGGAGGTGCTCGCATGCTTGGTGGCTCTTGGAGTCTTGTGTTGGAGGGGGAAGAGGAGAGGAGAAAGAGAAGAAGAGGAAGAAGAAGAAGGAGAAGAAGAAGAAGAAGAAGAAGAAGAAGAAGAAGAAGAAAAGAAGAAGAAGAAGAAGAAGAAGAAGAAGAAGAAAATAAGGAGGAGAAGAAGAAGAAGAAGATAAGAAATTAAGGAGGAGGAGAAGAAGAATTAAGAGGAGGAGAAGAAGAAGAAAGAAAGAAGAAGAAAAGAAAAAGAAAAAGAAAAAGAAGAAGAAGAAAAGAAAAGAAGAAAAAGAAAGAAGAAAAAGAAAAAGAAGAAGAAAGAAAAAAAGAAGAAAAAGAAGCAGAAGAAGAAGAAGAAGAAGAAATTAAGGAGGAGGAGGAGGAAGAAGAAGAAGAGAAGAAGAAGAGAAGAAGAAGAAGAAGAAGAAGAAGAAGAAGAAGAAGAAGAAGAAGAAGAAGAAGAAGAATTTGGTGGAGGAGTAGAGGGGAGGAAAGGGAAGTGGAAGTGATGGAAAGGGAGGAAAAAGGGAAAGGGAAGGGAGTATTGAAGAGCAGAGGAAAGGGAAGAAAGGAGAGGAAAGGAATGAGAAGGGAAGGGGAGGGGAAGGGGAATAGAGATGACAACAACGAAAGATTTAAAGAATAAGAATCTGAAAGAAAAGAGCAAACAGAAGACGAAGGAGAAAGACAACGACACGAGAATTAAAAGGAGGAGAGGGAGAGGGAGATAAGACATACGACATGACTCTTAAGAATGTTAGGAAGAATGAAGAAGACGAGGACGATTTTCATTGTAGAGGAGGAACAACGAACAAAAGAATAATGAAAAAAACAAGTAAAATCAACAAAGAAGGATAAATCAAATGAACGAAGAAAAATAGATAAAGCAAAGAAGAATAGACGATTAAGTAAATAGGAATGAAACATTAAATAGAATAGATGGATGGAATGGGGAAAGGAGAGAGAGAGAGAGAGAGAGAGAGAGAGAGAGAGAGAGAGAGAGAGAAGAGAGAGAGAGAGAGAGAGAGAGGGAGAGAGAGAGAGAGAGAGAGAGAGGAAGGAAGAAGAGAGGCAAGGCACGATAAGGAAGCTTGAGGGAAAGAGCAGTTTATGAAACAAGAAATGGAGGGAGGTTGCGATAAAGAGAAAATTGAAAGAGAAAAGAATAATAAATTTGTTTCCTTCAGTTATGGAATTGAAAAGAAAGAAGAAGGAAAGTATAGACGGCACTAATAATAAATTAGCAATAAAGAGGAGAGATTAATTTTTCTTGCATATGGGAAAATACAAGGTACATATTTGTGTGTATGGAGGATGTTTAGTAAACGAGATGGAAGCAGATGCACCGGCTGCATCCAGGCCAACAGTAGCAGTGTCATGGAGAGCGAGAATCACGCTTGGCACTGTGCCACCCAGCACTCGGGGACCGCTGACCCAACTCATCCCTCCCCCCCTAACCACAGACCCCCCTCGTCTACTGCTGCGTCTACTGGAGGTGGGGAGGTAGAGAGAGGGAGGGGGGTAGAGATGGTTGGGGGAGAGGGAATGGAGAGAGAGAGAGAGAGAGAGAGAAGGGGAGGGAAATAGGAGAGGGATTGGAGAGCATTTGGGAGGTAGAAGGAATGGGGGAGGAAAAGGAGGGAGGGAATGAGAAGGAAAAGTGGAAAGGGGAGACGAGAGAGGGAATAGTGAATGGGGAGGAAAGGGAAAAGGATAGAGGGGAGAGGAATGAAGAGAAAAGGGGAAAGGAGAGACGAGAGAGGGAATAGTGAATGAGGAAAGGGAAAAGGAGAGAGGGGAGAGGAAATGAGGAAAAGGGGGAGAAATAAGAAAGGAATGAGGAGAGTAAAAAAGGTAAATCCAGAAGAGAAATGAATGAGGTAAGAGAGGAGGTAGCTAAAGATGGGAGAAGAAAAAGAGAGAATGAAAAATAAAGAAGGGAGGAGGGGAGACAAGAAAATCACAAAGAGAATATAAAGGAAAAAGGAAGAAAGCGATAGAGGATAAGAAAGATAATACAGATGGAAAATATGGGGGTAGAGGGGAGGAGGACGAGGAGGGGAGGGGAAGGGAAGGGAGGGGGAGAGGACAATGAGGGAGGGAAGGGGAGGAGAGAGGAGGACGAGAGGGGAAGGGGGAGGGGAGGGGAGGGGGAAGAGGTGGAGGGGAGGGGAAGGGGGAGGGGGAAGAGGACGAGGAGGAGAGGGAAGAGGAAGAGGAGGGAGGGGAAGGGGGGGAGAGGACGAGGAACGCATCCCCGATATCAGTATGCATCATACACACTCATGAATCACATGCAGACTCATGAAAGCCTCCTGGTGGCGTTTATGGAATTTTTCTAGTTTGCCTTTCGGGCTTTTTGCCTCCTGCGCGACGGTGGGGGGGGGGGGTGCTCTTGGTCTCTCTCTCTCTCTCTCTCTCTCTCTCTCTCTCTCTCTCTCTCTCTCTCTCTCCTCTCTCTCTCTCTCTCTCTCTCTCTCTCTCTCTCTCTCTCTCGCTCTCGCTCGCTCGCTCGCTCGCTCTCTCTCTCTCTTTCTCTCTCAGTCTATCTATCTATTTATCTATCTCCTTATCTTTCTGTCTTCTTCCCTGCCCCACCTCCCTCCTTATCTTCTCCTATCTTCCCACCCACCCACCAGCATTAGATAACAGCGATTACATATCTAAACAGACATGATATAGATAAAAACACAATGAATTTGCATTCCTTAAGCCAGATTTAGATAGGCGGTTCGACCCACAGACAGACAGACAGAAGGTAGCCATTGCGATCGATTCGAAACTGGCCGGGGAGCAGAAGTACCGGGAGATGCGACCCTCCCCCCTCCCCCCTTCCCCCTCTCTCGCCCCAATATTCTGGCATAGGCGAAGATCACAGTCGCACGACGCGTTTTCCGGCAGCTGTTTGCGGAACGGCGAGCGGACGGGAGGAACTGTCTGTCCCTGCGGTCAGGGCGGGGGGGGGGGGGGGGGGGAGGGAGGTGGAGGGGGTGAGGGGAGGTGGAGGGGGAGGGGAAGGGGGGTGGACAGGCACTCTATCTCTCTCTCTCTCTCTCTCTCTCTCTCTCTCTCTCTCTCTCTCTCTCTCTCTCTCTCTCTCTCTCTCTCTCTCTCTCTCTCTCTCTCTCTCTCTTCTCTCTTCTTTGGCACTGGTTTGCACTCGTTTGATGGGGAGGGGAGGAGAGGGAAGAGGAGGAGAAAGAGGGGAGGAGGGAGGGGAGGGAGAGGGAAAGGGAAGGGAAGGGGAAAGGAGGAAGAGGGAAGGGAGGAGGGAGGGAGGAGAAGGAAGGGGAGGAAGAAGCGAGGGGAGGAGAAGGAAGTGGAGGAGAAGGGAGGGGAGGGGAGAGGGAAAAGGAAGGAGGGAAGATTTGTGTGATATGTGCTTGTTTATTGTTTGCTCGAGACGAGAAGTTAAGTATGATCGAGAAGAAAAGGGGTGCAAGAAGGAGAAGAGGAAAAGAGATAAACGAAAGAAAGAACAAAGAAACAAAGAACCAACCCGAGGCCTCGCCATATAGGTTAGATCACTTACCATAATGTGACCTTTCTTGGGACAGGGACACGTGTGAACGACCCTGTGTGTGTGTGTGTGTGTGTGTGTCTGTGGTGTGTGTGTGTGTGCGTGTGCGTGTGCGTGTGTACGTGCAAGATCTACATAAGTAGACCTTGTGTAGGTGTACGTGTGTACGTGTGTATGTCAGTCGCCTTGTCGTACTGCATTAACAGACATAAAATATTCAGAGATAGGAGGGGGGGAGGATAAGGAAGGGGGAGAGGGATGAGTAAATGAATGAGTAAACGAGTTTTACAGGGAGAGAGGAAGGGAGAAGAGCATGGCGGGAAAGAGAAAGAGAGCCGGGGATGGTGAGAGGGAAGGAGGAAGAAGGCAGAGAGGGATGGAAGGGAAGAGACAGAGAATGGAGAGAGGGAAGGACAGAGAAGAAGAAGAAGGGGTGAAAAGCGGGAAGGAGAAAGGCAGGGAAAATGGAAAGGGATAGAAAAGCGGAAAGGAATGGGGACAGAGGAAAAAAAAGGCAGGGAAGGATGAAGAAGGGAGAGAAAGACAGGGAAGGAAGCAAAGGGGGAGGAGAAAGAAACGCAAAAGAGACGGAGACGAAGGGAGAAAGTTACGGAGAGATGGGAGGAAGGATGGAGCAAGACAAAGAGGCGTGGAGCGTCGGAAGGAGAAGGAAAGAGAAGGAGGAACTGAAAGGACGAGCAAGCCGCGGAAGGATTCACCGGAGAGAAAGCCCGAGAGGGGCGGAAGGAAGGGAGAGAAGGAGACGGCAAACGAGCCCAGCTTCGTGAGGGAAATGGGAGTCGATGCCGTCACCGCCGACGACCGAGGCAGCAGCGCGGGCCAGTTGCAGCGGTAATGAGGAGACGCGCTGGAGAAGGCAGACGAAAAGGGGAAGTGATCGCCGCAATAAGCTCGAACGCGGGGAAGCAAGGGGAGAGTCAGCGGAAGAGAGGGGAAGGGTGATGAGAGCAGTACATTGGGGGAGGAAGGGGGGGGAGAGGGGAAGGGGGAGGGGGAAGGGGGAAGGGGAAGAGGAGAGGGGGAAGGGGAAGGGAAGGGGGAAGGGGAGGGAGAGGGAAGGGGGGAAAAAGGGGGGAGAGGGGAGGGAAAAGGGGGAAAGGAAGGGAGTAAAAGTAAAAAAAAAAGTGGAGAAAAAAACAAGTGAATGTAAGAGTGATTAAGAGTTTGACGGGAGAACGAGAGGAAGAAGAAAGAGAGAGAGGGAGAGAGTGAGTGTGTGAGTGAGAAAGAGTGAGGACGAAAGGGAGAGAGAGAGAGAGAGAGGGCGAGAAGCCGCAGCGCAAGCGAGGCGCCCGTCGGAATGCAAATGCCCGAAATTGGAGCTTCGCGAAGGACGAGCCGAATTAACAACTCTCTATAGGACTCGGGGAAAAAGAGAGCGAAAAGGCGATAGAGGGATGAAAATAGAGAATAAGGTAATGGCAATAAGAGGACTAAAAGGAGAGAAGAGGTCGATGAAGAGATGAGAAAGGGGAATCTCGGAAAAAAAGAGAGCGAAGAGGCGATAGAGGGATGATAAAAGAGAATAAGGTAATAACAATAAGAGGACTAAAAAGAGAGAAGAGGTCGATGAAGAGATGAGAAAGGGGAATCTCGGAAAAAAAGAGAGCGAAAAGGCGATAGAGGGATGATAAAAGAGAATAAGGTAATAACAATAAGAGGACTAAAGAAAGAGAAGAGGTCGATGAAGAGATGAGAAAGGGGAATATGACAAGACAATAAGAAAAAAGACAATAAAATGAGGAAAAGTGATTCAAAAGAAAGAGTCAAGACAAGGGCGATAAAGACATTAACGATAAAAAGACAAAACGAGAGAAAAGGGCGATAAAGAGATGATAAGAGGGAATAAGCCAAGACAATAATGATAAAAAGACAAGCATAGATAAGATAAAATAGGATAAGCACAGAAGATAAAGATAAAAAAAGTTTATACCGTAGATAAAAACAGAACTTAGGCGATTAAGAAACAAGTATCGGCAGCAGAGGTAAAAAAAAAACAAACCAAGTATAAAATGATAAAAGATAAGAAAACGAACACAGGTGATAAAGATAATTTACAGCAAGCACAGAAGGTCGAGACGAGGAAAAGGCGTGTTGGAGGAGCAGCCGAAGGAACGAACGAACGAACGAACGAACGAACGAACGAACGAACAAACGAACGAACGAACGAACGAACAAACAAACAAACAAACAAACAAACAAACAAACAAACAAACAAACAAACGAACGAACGAACGAACGAACGAACGAACGAACAAACAAACAAACGAACGAACGGACGAACAACAAACAAACAAACAAGAAACAAACAAACAAACGAACGAACGAACGAACGAACGAACGAAATAAACAAACAAACGAACGAACGGACGAACAAACAAACAACAAACAAGCAAACAAACGAACGAACAACAAACAAACGAACGAACGGACGAACAAACAAACAAACAAGCAAACAAACGGACGAACAAACAAACAAACAACGACGGACGAACAAACAAACAAACAAACAAACGAACGAACGAACGAACGAACGAACGAACGAACGAACGAACGAACGAACAAGTGGCCACGTAGCTAAGATCTCGAACGCAAGTCTTCGCGCCACTCCAGCTTCCTTCGGGACCAATAACAGCTGCGTTCGGGCGTCGAGGGAAGGAGGAGGGGGCGGAGGGGGAGAGGGGGTTAGGGCTGAGGGGGGAGAGGGGTGGGGTTGGGGGCTGAAGGGGGAGAGGGGCGGGGGCTGAGGGGGGAGAGGGGCTGGGGTTTGGGGGCTGAAGGGGGAGAGGGGGGGGGTTGGGGGCTGAAGGGGGAGAGGGGGTTGGGGCTGAGGGGGGAGAGGGGGTTGGGGACTGGGGGAGGGGGTTGGGGCTGAGGGAAGGAGGAGGGGGCGGAGGGGGAGAGGGGGCTGGGGGCTGAGGGGGGAGAGGAGGTTGGGGGCTGTGGGCGGAGAGGGGTTGGGGTTGAGGGAGAAAGAGGGTGTGAGCTGAGGGGGAGAGGGGGCTGGGGCTGAAGGAGAGAGGGGATAGGGGTTGAGGGGAAGGGGCTCCGGGAAGGAGGGGATGGAGAGAAGGGGGTAAGGAAGGAGGGGAAGGCGTTTAAGGGGAAGAGGGGAAAAGATGTTAGGGAGGTAGGAGGATGAAGGGGAGAGGGGAAGGGAGGAACGAGGTAAAGGGAGAGAAGAAGGACTGGGTAAACGGGGGAGGAAGAAGGGTGAATGAAGGAGAGAGAAGGGGAGGGGAAGGGTAAGGGGGTAAGGGAAGGAGTCAAGGGGAAGGGAGAGAAGGGAAAGGGTAAGGGAGAGAGGAGGGAAGGGGGTAAGGAGAGCAAAGGGAGAGGAGGGAGCAAGGGGGTAACAGGAGGGAGGGAAGGGGCAAAGGGAGAGGAGGGAGGGAAGGGGCAAAGGGAGGGGGAAAGAGGGAAGGGGCAAAAGGGAGGGAAGAGGGAAGGGGTAAAGGGAGAGGAGGGAGGGAAGGGGGGTAAGGGAGAGGAGGGAGGGAAGGGGGTAAGGGAGAGGAGGGAGGAGGGGGGTAAGAACGGAGGTAAGGGAGGGAGGGAGGGAAGGGAAGGGGGGAGGGGGAGAGGAGGGAGGGAGGAGGGGGGTAAGGGAGAAGGGAGGGAGGGGGGTAAGGGAGAGGGAGGGAGAGAGGGAGGGAAGGGGGTAAGGGAGAGGAGGGAGGGAAGGGGGGTAAGGGAGAGGAGGGAGGGAGGGGGGTAAGGGAGAGGAAGGGATAGGGAGAGGAGGAGGGAAGGGGCAAGGTGAGGAGGGGAGGGAAGGGGGTAAGGCAGAGGAGCGAGGGAGGGGCAAGGGAGAGGAGGGAGGGAAGGGGCAAAAGGGAGGGGGAGGGAGGGAAGGGGGCAAGGCAGAGGAGGGAGGGAAGGGGCAAAGGGAGGGGAAGGGGCGTGTGGGTTACTTGCGGCCGAGGAGATTTATGTGTTTGTGTTTGTGTGTTGGTGAGGGAGACGATTCATCCGCCCTTGTGTGTGCTGCGCGTAAGGGCGGGTGTGTGCGTGAGGGCGTGTGCGCATGTGTGTGCGTGAGGGCGTGTGCGCATGTGTGTGCATGTGCATCCGCGTAAGTAGTGCGCGTCTATTTACAGCTGTATTCCGTGCGCTCGTCTTTTATGCATATTCATGTGTACGCGTGTGTGTCTGTGTGTGTGTGTGCGGAATAAGGTAGTGAGAAAAAGCGATCACGTTGTCAATAAGGCTGAATAAGCGGCGACAACCTCTGATCAGGCAGTTGATGAGGACGATCAATTAGAAGAGGGGGATCGACGCCGTTCGCGCATGCAGTGAATGTAATGAATGGGGACCAAGAGCAAGAGATGTCACGGCCAACGCCCTTCTCCTCCTCAGCCTCGTTCTTCTTCTTCTTCTTCTTCTTCTTCTTCTTCTTCTTCTTCTTCTTCTTCTTCTTCTTCTTCTTCTTCTTCTCGCTTCGCCTCCTCCTCCTCCTCCTTCCTCTTCCTCTTCCCCTTCCTCCTCCTCCTCCTCCTTCCTGTTCCTCCTTTTCCTCCTCCACTTCCTGCCCCTCCACCTCCCCCCTTTCCCCTCCTCGTCCCTCCTCCTCCTCCACCTCTCGCTCTCCCCGCCTCCTACTCTATATCTTGTCGCATTTATGGTTCTCTTCCGCCCTTTATTTGATGCTGTCTTCCTCTCCCCTCCTCCGACACCCTCACGCCCTCGGCCTTCTCCTTGTTCTCTCCGTGTCACGCCTTTTGGAGTCGCTGGCTCTCTCGTCCATTTATTTTCATTCTCCCTCTCCTCCTCCTTTTCCTCCTCCTTCCGCCTCCTCTTTCTCCTTTTTTTCTCCTTTTCCCTCCTCCGCCTCTTCCTCCTTATTCTCCTTTTCCTCCTCCTCCCTCCTTTTCTCCTCCTCCTCCTTTTCTTTGCTCTCCCTCCTTTTCCTGCTCCTCGCCTCCCCACCCCGGCTCTCCTTTTTCCTCCCTCCTCCGCCGGTCGCTCTTTCTCCTATTTCTCCTCTTTCTCCTTTTCCCTCCTGGGTCCGCCGTTTCTCTTTTCCTTGCCTTTTCCTCCTCTCCGTCCTTTCCTCCTCCTGCCCCCCTCCCCCCCCTCGCTGCAGCTCTCGTTCCACTTGTTTCATTGCTATTGCGTTCCGCGTGTTGCGTCCGCCCTTCGCCCCCGCGCCGCTCATGCGGAGCCGTTCTGAGTGACGGGCGGCGAACGTAATGCCGTTCTGAGCGCCTTTATCAGCTCCTTCGCTCACGCGCATTCCTCCCCGCGATTCTCGCGCCCTCTGCCACCGTCCCCTTTTCTTCGCCCCTCTGCCCTCCCCCCTTTCTCGCCCCTGCACCTCCAGGGTCCGCCCCTTTCTGCCCCCCTCCCCGCTTTCTCGACCCCTCTGCCACCCTCCCGCCTTTCTCGCTCCCCTCTTGCCACCTCCCCTTCTCGCCCCCTTCTGCACCTCCCCTTTCTCGCCCTCTGCCACCTCCCCCCTTTCCTCGCCCCTTCTGCCACTTCCCCTTTCTCGCGCCTCTGCCACTCCCCTTGGACCGCCCTCCTCTGCCACTCCCCTTTTTCTCGCCCCTCTGCACTCGGCCCCTTTCTCGCCGCCCTCTGCAACCGGTCCCCCCTTTCTCGCCCCTCTGCCACCTCCCCCTTTCGTCGTCCCCTCTGCCATCTCCCCTTTCTCGCCCCTCTGCACCTCCGCCCTTTCTCGCCCCTCTGCACCTCCCCCCTTTCTCGGCCCCCTCTGGCCCCTCCCCTTTCTCGCCCTCTGCCCCTCCCGGGCCGTTTTCCCTCGGCCCCGGGGCTGGCGCTCCCCCTTGTCTCGCCGCCCTCTGCCTCATCCCCCCTTTCTCGCCCCTCTGCCACCTCCCCCCTTTTCGCCCTCGCCACCTCCCCCCTTTCTCGCCCCCTTGCCACCTTCCCCCCTTTCTCGCCCCTCTGCCAAGGCCTCCCCCCTTTCACGCCCAGCCTCTGCCACCGTCCCCCTTTCTCGCCCCCTCTTCCTTTTCTCGCCCCTCTGCCCGGGTCCCCGGGTTCTCGCCCCGTCTGCCACCCTCCCCCTTTCTCGCCCCCCTCTAGCCACCTCCCCTCCTTTCTCGCCCCCTCTGCACCTCCCTCTTTCTCGCCCCTCTGCCACCCCACCCGCCTTCGGCGCCCCCTCTGCCACCTCCCCCTTCTCGCTTCTGCACCTCCCCGCCTTTTCTGCGCCCTCCTCTCGCCACCTCCCCCTTTCTCGCCCCCTCTGCCACCTCCCCCCTTCTGCGCCCCCTCTGCCACCTCCCCCTTTCTCCGCACCCTCTGCCACTCCCCCCTTTTCTCGCCCCCTCTGCCACCTCGGGCCCCTGCTTTGCCCCCTCTCGCCCCCTCTGTCTGCGCCCTCCCCTTTCTCGCCCCCCTGCCCACCTCCCCCCTTTTCTCGCCCCCTCTGCCACCTCCCCCCTTTCTCGCCTCTTGCCCCCCCCTTTCTCGCCCTCTGCACTTCCCCCCTTTCTCGCGGCTCTTCGCGTCCGCGTTCGTCTGCGTCTTCGCCTTGTTTGTCCCCTCGCTCTCTCAGCGCACTCCGGTTCGCTTGGGTCTCTCTCCTCTAGGGTTCTCTTTTCATTGTTTTTTCTTTCTTTCTCTTTCATTTCTTTTTTCCATTAATTGTTTTCATCTCCTGTTTCTTTACCTCATTCCTCTTGTCGTCTCCTCCCTCTTCTCTCCTCCTCCCCTTTTTCTTCCCACTCCTCCTCTACTCTTTCTCCTCTTCTTCCTCCTCCCCTCTTTCTCCTCCTCCTCCTCTCCCCCTCTCGTCCTTCTACTCTTTCTCCTCTTCCTCATCCCTCCTCTTTCTCCTCCTCCTCCTCCTCTTCCAATCCTCCTCCTCCTCCTCCCTCTCCCTCCCCCCTCTTCCCTCCTCCCTCTTCTCTCCTCCATATACTTACCATTTAACAGCTTCCTTCACATCCTCCCCTCTGAGATATCAACCCCTTTGGGCGGCCATAGATTCCCCTCTTTATTATCACTTGCTTCCTCTTATTTTTTCTTCTTTCTCGTTCTCCTTTGTCTTTCCTGTATTCTTTTTTATTTCGTTTTTTTTTATTACTTCCCTTGTTCTTGCCTCTTTGTGTTGACTATTTTTTTTTTCGTTTTTCTTTCTCTCATTTTCACCTTTTATCTTTTTCCTTGTTCTTTAAACATTTCGTTCTTGTTCTTGTCCCTTCTCTTTCCTTCTTCCTTCCTCCTTTCTTACTCCTCATCTTCTTTCTGTCTTTTTCTTAGTCTCTTCCTCCCTTTTCATGTACTTCCTCTCTTCCTCTTCTTCTCCTCCTTTCTTTCCTGTTATCTTTTCCTCTGTTCGCTTTTGCTCTTCTTTATACCCGTTTCCTTTTTCCGTTCTCTTCTCTCCTCTCGTCCTTACCCTCTTCTCTCCTCCTCATTTCCTCTCTTCTTCTCTCCTCCCCATTTCCTCTCTTCTTCTCTCCTCCCCATTTCTCTGCTTCTTCTCTCCTCCCATTTCTCTCTTTCTTCCGCTCTCATTCCTTCTGCTTCGTCTCTCCTCCCATTTCCTCTCTCTTCTTCTTCCTCTCTTCTTTCCTCTTCTTCTCTTCCTCCTCATTTCCTCTCTCTTCTCTCCTCTTTTCTTTCCTCCTTTCACTATCGTTGCAACTCGCCCTTACCCCACGTCATTGCAGTCCCTGATCCGTCAATTATATACCCATTTGTCCTTAACTCTTCCTTTCTTCCTCTCTTTCTCTTTTCTACTCGCATCTCTCCTCTTTTTCTTGCCATCTCTTCCCTTCTCTCCTTCATCATGGTTCTTCTTCTCTTTTCATCCCCTCTTCTCTTTTCCATCCTCTCGTCCTCTCCTTCCCTTCTCTCCTCTCTTTTTTTAGCAATTCCTTGATCGCTATTTCTGTTCTCTTCTCTCTTTTGTCTTCTTCTTCCTCTCAACCTCTTCACATTTCTCCCATTTTCTCCCTTTCTCCTTCCCCTCCTCTCTTCTTTTTTTCCTCTCTTTTCGCCTCCATGCGACCTCTTGACTATCAGTTATCTATTTTTTGGCCTCTCCTCTCTTTCTTCC
>NW_020872750.1:89659-94659 GCF_003789085.1 Penaeus vannamei | reverse complement strand
TATGTCATTTTATACGTCTTGTCTTCGGGTTTACTTTGTGTTCTCTTCCCTTGACACTATTTTTTCAGCTATATGTATATATATGTACATTTTTTTGTTTATTCCATTTAATATATTATATATTCATTTGCAGATTTTCAAAAATAATCTTTTAAGCATATACACTGCTAAGAAAGCATGTAATTTACGTACAGCGGTTGAGTAAAAACTGTTACTTCAGCAGAAACAAAAAATTATAATAAAAACAAGATTTCACCTAACAGGAATTCGAATGAACATCATTAGTTACAAAATTACTGTTTATCGTTGACATGTAATGTTCATCAAACCTATTATCATTATCATTATTATTTTATTATTATATTATTATTATTGTTTGTTGTTTTTTTTATTACTATTATTATTATTACTATTATTTTTATTATTATTATTATTATTATTATCATTTTTATTATTATTATATTATTATTATTATTATTATTATTATTATTTATTGTTGTTGTTGTTGTTGTTTTTATTATTACTATTATTTTTTTTATTATTATTATTATTATTATTATTATTACTATTATTATTATCATTATTATCATCATTATTATCATTATTATTACCATCATCATTATAATTATGATTTTTATCATTATCATTATGCTAAGTTTGAATCCACAATCGCGGGTTCGAACCCGCAAAAGGGACTAAGAATTCGATTCAGTTTTTTTTTTTTTGTTGTTGTTGCTGACGACATCTTTCCTTTTCACGATTCCATTACTGTACCGAAAGCAAGAAATGATGGACGATTCTGCCGTCTTTTTGCAACTGAGGAAACGGAGGAGGCATGTCTTTCATAATCGCTACTAACCGGCAACTGCCCACTCGAGTTGTCAAACGGCATTTTACTCGGACTTTGTGATCTTGCAGACGAAATGAACAAGGAGTTATTTTGATAAAACTTCTCTATATTTTGAATGTAGTTCGTGATTTGAATTGAATGTTTCACTTGTCACTTATTAGAAACAATACAAACGAATAGCATATATGATATTAACCAACTAATAACAAACAGGTTAAAACAACGGAAAAGGTTCAACAGTTCAACCGGAATCATGCCGCGGTGCCCCTTCCCTCCCCCATGCACTTGGCCTGTCGTGAATCACGGATCTTCGCCGTGACCACGACGTAAATAAGTTATCAAAACCCCCTCTCACTATCACTCTCCCGAAGGCATAAAGAAAATCGAAAAAAATATATCGAAAGGCAGTGCTACCAACCTTTTTAGCCCCGAGGCTGCGCGCCTGCATAGAAAACGGGGCACAAGGGAAAGAAAACGCGGCCACACCTCCTCCCTTTTATTGTTTTATTTTGTTTGTTTTATTTGTATTAAATGTTCTTTTGAAATGTTTTTTTCCCTTCCAGAAGGAACTGCAATATACATTAAAGAATTGGCGGAAAAGTGAATAAGAAAGAATCACGTGTTTTATCTTTTAATTCACAATTTATTATTTTAGTTCTTTTGGGTTTCTTTTACGTTTTAATTTTATTAATCGTAATTTTCTAATGGTGTTTTCTTAATCATTAATAACTTGACAGATTCAGTTCCTTAAGCCAAAAACGATACATGAGAGGCAAGAATAAGGGGATTGGTCCTTGGGTATCAGGTTTTAGTTTTTTTAGTAAAGCTCGTGATTTTATGACCGGTGCCTCTCATGTTAAGTATTTTAAGGTGTCCTTGCATTTACGTGTTTTTATTTTTTTCTTGTTTTATCATTGTTTTAGTCTTTTTACGTTTTTTAAGCCCGTGTTTTATTGTGTTTTACGTTTGTGTTTTCGTTCTAGTTCATTTTAGTGTTTTATGTCCGTGTTTGTTCTAGTTTTTTTTGGTTTTGTTTATGTTCGTTTGTTTTATGTTCAAGTTCGTTTTTAGTTTGTTTGTTCTTATGGTTTTAAGTTTTAATAAATGAAGAATATTTTAAGATTGTTTAGAAAGACCCCTCGCGGTACTGTGAGCCGAAGTGTAAGGCTCAAGGTTTGTAAAATGAAGGAGTGACTAGACCTACATGTACACACCCTTCTCTCTCTCACACACACACATACACTCCCTATCTTTCCGTTCCCTACACTCTTCCTTTTTACACTGTATCACCTCATAACGATAACACTAACGGTCCCATACGTAAACTAAATGCGTGGTGGCGGTGAGCTATTTTCTTATCTTGTGGGAATTTTTCCTTCTTTCTACGGCCGCTACAGGCCCCGAGAGCAGGGGAGGGGGGGGGGGGGAGGCACGAGGGAAGAAATTATATTGATAATTATAAAATAATAATAATAAAAATGAAAATAATGATCATAATAATGATAATAACAGCGACGACAACAATAATAATGATAATGATAGTAATAATAAACTAAAATATGAATAGTATGAATAATGACAATAATAGCAACAAAATATTATGGTAATCATAAAAATAATCACAAGGATGTTGGTAATGATGACAATAATAATAATCATTATAATGGTAATGATAATAATAGTAATAATAATAACAACAATAACAGAAGAATAAAAGAAATAATAACAACAATAATATAGATATTATTATTACAATTATCATTATTATTATTACAATTATCATTATTATTATCATTATTACAGCACACATGATAATGATAATAATTACAATAATGATAATGATAAGAAAATAACAATGTGATAACAATAATGGTAATGATAATAACACAATATTAATGTAATAATAAATAATAATGTTAATGAGAATAATAAAAACAATATTATTATTATCATTAATACTATTATCATTTACGAAGATACATATCAATGAAAAGAGTACTACTAATGATGATTTAAATAACAATAATGATAATAACAGTTTTATAATGATAAAAATAACGTGATAAATATGATAATTATAAATACGATGATAACTATGAACGTGATAACCATCATCATAATCTTTATAACCATGACCATCACCATTATGAAAATCATGATAATGACACATAGTAATAATGATAATAATGATAACAACAAAAATAATGATGATGATGATGATAATAGTATTAATAATAATGATAATAATATAAACAATAATCACACTGCTAATAATAACGATGATGGTAACGGTAATGATGATGATAATAATGATGATAGTGATGATAATTTTAATGATGATGATGAGAGCACACCTAGGGTCCTAGCCACCACACCACCACCGTCCATCCTGAGCACACCCAAGGCCCTAGCCACCACACCACCACCACCTCAATCCTGAGCACAACCAAGGCCCTACACCACAACACCACCGTCCATCCTGAGCACAACTAAGGCCCGTACTTTTAAAACCTTTCGCCAGCAAAGATCGTATTGGAACAGCCTGGCGAAGCAAAGTCGCGAGAGCTGTTTGAATACCATTTTCTTGCTTTTAAATTATAAATTAATAACATATTTGTGTGTGATATGATGTAGGAATCACATTGAAATTCTAAAATATCTTTAAAATCGTAATTCATTATGAAATAACGTATATACTTTTTTTCCAAGACCTTCGATGTTCCAGTCGAGAGCTCAAGACATCAGCTGTATTCCTTCCCCTACCCCCACCCCCCACCCCCGAGATGACTTATTTAGATTTAGGTTGTTGTTATTTTGGTTGTAGGGATAATGTTCTTTTTACAAATGCTACCAAAAGTGTTTTGATGTTGGTATGTTTACTTTGAGGCCATAGAAACATAGCTGTAGTGCTCCACCGCCCTATAAGGAGGCGTGTCTGATGATACCCTTGTAGGCCTACCGTTCAATGTCTTATATCAGTTAGGAATAGTAAAATAGTAATCTTTTAACTCTTTTGTTAAAGTATAAAGTTATATTTTGTATAAAAGTATAAAGTATAAAGTTGATATAGTATAGTATATTTTCTCCTATATTCATATAAGTGCCTCTAAAACAATGCCGATTGACAGCCCTTTCATTCTGACGCGTTATCAAAACAAATGAATATCCCTGAATTAAAATATAGGCCTACCCATTCCCATATCCGATTTTATGAGGTTAAATATAACAAATCATCGAATATAATATCAACAGAACAGCAGACTTTTTCACTTGAAATATTCTTTATTTCATAAAATAGCAGATATATTCTCGATTTAGAAAGACGAGAAGTTTAACAATAAGAGGAAAATTGTTCGTCTTATAATCATTTATTATTCATAAGTAAAACTTTTTATTCCCATAATCTCCATTATCTCCTTTCGTTTTCAGTTAATTTCAATTTCTTTGAATATGATTTTAAGAAAATTACAGAATCAGATACCGTGAAAAAAATATTTATCTGATAAGATATTAAGCGGAGTTCCTGGCCAACGCCCGCATTCGAAGGATCGTGACCAGTACGGTACGCGACCGACGCCGTTGCCATGGTGACGGTACACCGCTTGACTTAGCAAGCGCAAGTCAAGCCATCTACGGAGGTCGCTTTGAGAAGCAAGCGAAATGCTTGAGTTAGCCAGAAAAACGCTTGAGATTTCAGGCAAGAATTCTTCCCTGCTTAAAAACGCTAAATTTATTTCACACGGGTCAGCCGGGAATGAGCCACCAAAAGGAACATGGCTACTGGACGTTACTCCGAAAGCTAGTCCATAGTCTCCGTCACTGAGAATATCTTTGGCCAATAACCATTTTTTTTAAGAAACGTAAAACAAGCCACATCGGAATTACATTACAATTTAAATTCCTTTATTTGTAGAGAAATTTGCCAAAACTACAAAGAGCAATTGCATGTTAGTACATTAATATATATATATATATATATATATATATATATATATATATATATATATATATATATATATGTGTGTGTGTGTGTGTGTGTGTGTGTCCTGTGTGTGTGTGTGTGTGTGTGTGTGTGTGTGTGTGTGTGTGTGTGCGTGCGTGCGTGCGTGTGTATGCGTAGCCGTGCGTGTGTTGTGTGTGTGTGTGTGTG
>NW_020872750.1:42996-55496 GCF_003789085.1 Penaeus vannamei | reverse complement strand
CCATTAATCTCTTTCTCATTCTCATTTTCCTTATTCCCCTCCTCCGTCTCCTCCCTCCCTTCCCCTACCCTACCTAAATTAAATATATATCAGCGACATACCGCACAAAAGAAGGCAGGCAAAAAGAGAAGAAGGCAGACAAAAAAAACGAACAAGAATCAAGTTCTGCATAAGTGTCCATGAAAACGATTTCAAAAACCGGTAAACCACCAAATATTTGCCTATAAAATCATCAACTTCCCGTTGGATGCGTGTTAGTCGGCCCAAAACATTGCACCGACTTCCTTATTGAGTTTTATGTTGTGCACGATGTTAGAACACGGAAGAAATGAAAGGTTGGGGCGAGGTGATGGGGGTGCCTGGAAACGTTGGGTGGAGGGTGGGGAGGGCAGGGGGCGGTTCTGGAAACGTTCTCTGAAAGGCGTAGGTCAAGCGAGCGACACTGCTACCGGACCTCGCAACACTTTCACCTGCCATTAGAAAGTGAACAGCTGATTCCATATCCAAGGCAGGTAATAGCAAAGATGCCTACATATCTGGGTGAACTAATTACTGACACTCTTGTTTTGTTTTCGTTTTAATTTTGGATCGGTCTCGCCGCTTCCTTGTGCTTCGTGGAATGTCGATTTATATCAACACAACGTGATACCTGCGCACACAAAAGCGATTGTTTGAGAAACAACGATCTTGGCATGATTACAACCTACGTTCTGTCACTGCAACAGCTAGCTGCAATACTGGAACCCTGCAGGTCTTTCAACAAGAGTTTGTGAACAACACTGAACAAACCTCACTACAACACATTCCTCCCGATCTTTCTCCTGGCTACAATATTAGAGTAATTCTGCGTTTCCGTATCAAGATTATTTTTTATCATAAACATTCTACAGGACAGGCTAAAACTTTAAGACAAAATAACCGGAAGAGAATACAAAAGCGTGTGACTGACTAAAAATGCGTCATATGAAGATAGGCCTAAGCATGGCCTTGGTTTCTGACGCATCCTGAACTTGCTGATCCCCATCCGCGTCAAGAGGAAGCAATGATAACCCTCCTAAATAAAAGAACAGCACACAGGTAATACAGACCAAGCAACGTGACTCTAGGGACGGTCGTCGTCGTCGACGATGACCGAACGACGACGCAAGCATATGTCGCCGCCACGTGCTCGCAATGACGAGGCTCTTGCGAAATTAACTCGCCCGTGACTCCCGTCGTCTTAATCCCGGGAGCCTGAAAGGGTGACTCAGTGCCCTACTTCGCTAATACTAGAAGGCTTTTCGTGAACGCACATATACATGGCGATCACGTTCTCACAAGGGTGAGCGGACGCGGACAAAGAGGGTTACACACACGCGCGCACACACACACATACACCCACACACCTACACACCCACACCCACACACACAAAACAATTCCAATTTAATTTTGTCACATAACGTAAACAAAAACAAAAATCACATCATTTCCTTACATCGACTCAGTTGATAGTATGATACGCCAACAAATCAATTCGAAACAAGTCGATCGACCGCTAAAAATTTTCTCTTAATCCCTCCTTCTTCTCTCTTCCCCCTCCCCTCTCCCTTCCTTCTCTCCTTCTTCTCCATCTCTTTCTCCCAATGTCTCTCTCCCTTCCTTCTCTCCTTCCTCTCCCTCTCTTTCTCCCAATGTCTCTCCCCCCTTTCCTCTTTTTTCCTTTCCCTTTCTCTTTCCTTTTCCCTGTCTCTTTCCCTTTCCTTTTCTATCTCCCTTTCCTCTTTCCCCCTCTCTTTCTCACTATGTCTCTCCCTCTTTCCCTTCTCCCTCTCCCTCCACTCCCCTCCATTCCCTCTCTCCCTCCTCCTACCCTCCTCTATACAGCATTCGGAGAGGTCAATCCATTCGTCTTCTCTATCTCTGGAAAAAAAGAGTAGGCGAAAAAAATCATGCAAATCTGTCGACCTCACGAGTTTCCACGCCGTCCACCCTCGCCAGCAGAATCTAAACCGAGACCATTTGCAACATCAATAACATCAGCAGCAGAACCTCATCCTCAATCAGGAGACCTCTGCACGCTCCCCAAAATGACACGGCGTCCGCATATCGGTGAAGTGCCCAACCGCGTCGCAGAGAAATCTTGCAGTGCCCGGTGAAGGGGTCTGCTCTCGCTCCCCTCTCGAAGCTCGGGTAGGTGGCATTCCCGGGGCATTCTATCTCCAGCGCCGTGGACGGACGCGGCATACTTGGCACACCTTGCAGACGGCAGGGAAACAATGTGTGCACTTCACCCTACATCCTCGGCCGCCGCGCTGCTACTTAGGGAGGCCACGAGGGCACTGTGTAGCAAGATGAAGCTCGCCCGGCGTCACCGCGCTAGCTTACTCGGGTCATTTCGATGTCCGCCTTGCGAAGGACTTCATCTATCGTGTGTGTGTGTGTGTGTGTGTGTGTGTGCGTGGTTGTGTTGTGTTTGTGTGTGTGTGTATGTTTGTGTGTGTATGTCTGTGTGTGTATGTCTGTGTGTGTAAGTGCGTGTGCGTGTGCGATCGAGTGTGTGCGTGTGTGTGTGTGTTTGTTTGTGTTTGTGTATGTGTGTTCTGCGCGCGCGCGCGGGTGTGTGCGTACATGCGTGCGTATGCGTAATGTGTGCATGCGTAATATATGTATGCAAGTATCTATCAAGATAAATCAAAAAAACATGTGACACGCTACTCACTATATTCAAACAACATGTATAACAAGACGAATGGGTGAATGAATGAGCAAAAGGGCATACAAACAAATGCACAGCAACCAACTCGCCCCAAAAAAGCCATGAATAGCGACAACAGCTTAACGGGTCACAATTACAACATCTTAAGCACTTTACTTCTGCCCCGCCCCTTTCCTCGCGCGCTGAAACAAGGCCACGCCCCCTGTGTGCGACAAACACATGACGGAAAGGATTAAACACGGGGGACGCATACTGAGGGCTGACACCTGAGAGAAATGGAAAACATCTGTTTGCTGAAAAATGTTACGCGAATACATTATATGAAATGTTGATTGACAAGGAGGAGGAGGAGGAGGAGGAGGAGGAGGAGAGGAGGAGGAGGAGGAGGAGGAGGAGGAGGAGGAGAGGAGGAGAAGAAGAAGAAGAAGAAGAAGAAGAAGAAGAAGAAGAAGAAGAAGAAGAAGAAGAAGAAGAGAAGAAGAAGAAGAAGGAAAAGGAGGAGAAGAAGAAAAAACGAGGAGTAGTACGGGGACGACGACGACGGAAAAGAAATAACAAAGAAAAAGAAGGAGCAGAAGAAAAAGAAAAAAGTTGGTGACAAGCAGGAAGACAAAGACGAAGACGAAGACGATGAGGACAACGGAGAAAAAAAGAGAACACAGAACACAGAAAAAATAGAACACAGGAAAGGAAAAAGAATACGAGAAGATTGAGAAGAAAAATGCTGTGTGTGTGTGTGTGTGTGTGTGTGTGTGTGTGTGTGTGTGTGTGTGTGTGTGTGTGTGTGTGTGTGTGTGTGTGTGTGTGTGTGTGTGTGTGAGTGAGTGAGTGAGTGTGAGTGAGTGGTGTGAGTGAGTGAGTGAGTGAGTGAGTGAGTGGTGAGTGAGTGAGTGAGTGAGTGAGTGAGTGAGTGTGTGAGTGAGTGAGTGAGTGAGTGAGTGAGTGAGTGAGTGAGTGTGAGTGAGTGAGTGAGTGAGTGTGTGAGTGAGTGAGTGAAGTAGTGTATGTATGTATGTATGTATGTGTGTGAATGAGTGTGTGTGTGTGTGTGTGTGTGTGTGTGTGTGTGTGTGTGTGTGTGTGTGTGTGTGTGTGTGTGTGTGTGTGTGTGTGTGTGTGTGTGTGTGTGTGTGTGTGTGTGTGTATGTATGTATGTATGTATGTATGTATGTATGTATGTATGTATGTATGTGTGTGTGTGTGTGTGTGTGTGTGTGTGTGTGTGTGTGTGTGTGTGTGAGTGAGTGTGTGTGTGTGTGAGAGGATCCATGCGCCTGCATGGACCCACTAGCGTTTGTGGTCTACAGGCTGTATTTTCTGGACCAAATATCGCTTGGTTTTCCCGACACAGACTTCCGGTCGGCCAGTATCTGATGCCTCACATTTTGTTCTCAGCGTTACTTGTCTTTTATATTAACACATCTCTTTACCAAATTAGTTTTTTCGAGGTCATCAACGCTTCGCAAGCAGGCATTTACTACAAAGACGAAACAGTCACTGAACTACAGCGCAGCGTCCACTTGCTCTTGAACCACGAAGCCTCCCGAGCGCGTCTCCCCCGAGCGCCAGAACGCCCAACAAGCGAAAGCGTGCGGGTGCAAGAACAGCAACAGCAACAGCAGCATAAGCGGATCGGTAAGAGCGCGCGGAGGGCAACGGAGGGCAGCGCACACTCTCAAGGTTACCAGAAATAACGGCAACGGGACATCCTGGACGGCACGGCGTGATGCTGCACATCTTACCAGACGTCACCAAGACTGATCACACGCAGAATGTACATTAAGCGGCTGAATTTGCATCTCTTTCTTGCTTCGCGGTGTTTATTTCCCTCCTAAATTAAAGCGACAGCATCACCAGGTCTAGACACGACAATAAACTAACCGACGTAAACAAAGCCAAAAACGTACGAGAGTTCAGGGTCCCAGTTCAGCAGACAACAGCCCTCGCTCACACCGCGCAGTGCTGGGCCAAGGTTTCCCCCTCCGAGTCGAGCATCTCGTCGCGCCCCGCTCAAACCACGGCAAGAAACCAGTCACAGAACCCTGCCCTACTTCCGCATCAGTCCCTCCCGCGAAATCAACGGTGCTCCCGATAATACAAAGCTCTTACAGTTGGCTCGTAAACAGCTCGTTTATCTCTGTCCTCTATCTTTATCTCCCATACACTAAGCTCTCGGATGTGCGTTGCTTCCGGCCCAGGGTACCGAGGCCCTGTTCTGGCCGCCCTGGGTAAGCCACAGGGGACGTGGCAACAACCACAACATGACACTCGGCAGGAATTATGCTTATCATCGATGACTGTGGCAAACCCGAAGATCAAAACAAGCCAGCTCATTAGGCGGGGTGAATGTATGCCGAAAAGTGTGGAGCTGATTCCTACCAAACCGGTACGACCCCCCTCCCTTTCTCCAAACTTTTTACACCCTCACTTCCCACTTTCTACGCACAATCGGTGATTCTGAAACGCTCGTACTCCCTTCTCTTCAGACGGACAGTGGAACCTTCAAACGAAACGCGCCAAGCCTAGAATTAGATCAAAAGATGCAGCAACACAAACGCGTCGCTTATTACTTCATTTCTCGGTGAAGCCTGGCGTCAGGCAGCCAGAGCTCCTCACACAAACACCTCTCGCCGATCCTAGTGCACCTCGTCCCGGCCGCATGCACAAACAAGGCGCTCCGCTGGGTCCGGCCCTAAACGGTAGACGCGCGCGCGCAAAAACTGGACGGCCGCGTCAGGGGTAATCCCCCTCGGGTGACTGATTCACTGACCCGCCCGCTCGACCCTCCCCTCGTCCGCCTCCCCTCTCCCCCTCCACCATGTGTCAATGGCAGGAAGCTTCTTGGCTAAGGGAGGGGAGAGGGGAGGGAATGGGTGGAGAGGGAAGAGGGGATGGGTGGGGAAGGTAGGAGGCGAGGGGATGGGTACAGCGGGAGGAAGAGGAGGGGAGAGGGGAAGGAGGGAAGGGAACGGGAGAAGGGATGGAGTGGGAACGACATGAGGGAAGGAGAAGTGGGGTTAGGTGGAGAGCAGGAGAAGAGGGGAGGAGTGTCGGGCGGGAAGGGGTGGAGGAGAAGAGAGGAGGAAGAGAAGGGAGGGAAAGAGGAGACTGGTGGAGGGGAGGCGGAGAAAGTACTGGAAAATGAGGAAAAGGAGGATAGCAGAAAGAAAAAGGGAGGAAGGAAAAGGAAAGAAAGGGTCTACATCGATGAAGAGAAACTATTCCTGTGATAAATACGAGTAAAATAATGAAAAAAAAATCCGATGACGCAGACGATGACAGAAATATAGTGATTGGTAATACTAATACTAATGCTAAGGCCAATAACAATGTCACTATCAATACTATTGCCACTAATAATAAGGATAGAAGTAATAACAGTGATATTGCCAAAATTACTACGACTACCAATAACACTAGCACTCCCACATTAACACTACCGCCATAACCACCACTACTACTAGTTACAACAACAACAAAGATGATAATGCGACAACAACAGTCATAATAATGATGGCGCTAGTAAGAACAACAACTGCATCAACACTACTCATACAAAGAGTAACAAAAACAAGAATGTCAATAAGTATAAAAACAATATCTAAGTAAAATATCGAATTCACAAGAAACTGACCCTAACACTGACGAAGCGCCGGAGCTCTACCAGTTGCGGAAAACTATACGTCACGTGACTCACCAGCAGAATTACGACCATAAACAAAATCGATAGAGGGATATGCCATTACAATTCTAATTCTCTTTGTTATCTTGCTTCCTCCCACTCTCCTAGCAGCCCTTCTTTCTTTACCTATCTACGTACGTGTTTATTCATTCATATATTTCTTCCTTCCTTTCCCTTCCTTTCTTGCTTACATCCTTTTTGTCTTTCCCCCTTCCATTGGTCCCCCCCACCACGATCCATCCATCCATCCCGCAAACCCCTCCCCTCCCACCCCACGCCCCTCCCACCGAGCGCAAACACATGCTTTCTTTTCTTCTTCTGTCCTGCAGCCCCACGTTCATCGCGTCTTTTTCCCCCTCTTCCTTTTTTCTCTCTCTTGCTTTATTTTTTTCTTCTACCCTTTCCATATATCTTTAACCATCCATTCACTGTAGGACTATGTACTTGATATCCCACCCCTTTCTCTTATCATTTGATTACATTCTGGTTAGAGAAACCTATCTGTCTATAGTATCTATCAATCGCAAACTTTAATCTATCTTTCCATCTAGGTTCTAGCAACAACTAGCGCTATCTAGCTTCACTTAGTGCTATTTAGCTTCACCCTAGTGCTAACTAGCTTCACCTAGTGTAGCTTCACCTAGTGGTATAGCTTCACCCTAGTATCTAGCTTCACCCTAGTGGTATCTAGCTTCACCCTAGTGGTATCTACTTCACCTAGTGCTAGCTTCACCCTAGTGCTAACTAGCTTCACCCTAGTGCTAACTAGCTTCACTAGTGCTGTCACCCTAGTGCTAACTAGCTACTAGTCACACCTGCCTTCACCTTGCGCTATCTAGCTTATAGTCCCACAGAGCTCCTAGTCCTAGCAAAAGTCACCTAGTCCCATCTACCGCTCCCTTCTTTCCCATTCTTTCTCCCTACTGAACCTCGACTCCCCTCTCAGAATGTGTAAATAAGCAATGACGCTAAAAACGACACAAAAGCTCTGCTGAATCACGGCTGCCACACACTTCACTTTGGAACTAAAATGACGTAGTTTTCTAGAAAAAAAAAGAGAAAAAAATGATATATCGGTCACGTTACTGGTACGGCATCAGGCATAATGTTCGCACTCGTGACAAATCCGGTTGCGAGTCCCTAAGATACTCCAAATAAAAATGTTACCCAGATTCCTCCAAAATTCACCCGAATGTTCACTCTCAACGGCCAAAACAGTTAAAGATGGCAACACCAACCCCGCGATACATACTCAAACATAAAGAACGATGAGAAGAGAGAACAAACCAGGAGAGCGAAAAGAAGAGAGAGGATAGTGGGAGAGGGAGGAAAGAGGAGGAGAGGGGAGGAGGAGGGGAGGGGAGGAGGAGGAGGAAGGATAAGGAGAGGAGAAGAGGAAAAGGAGGGACGAGGGGGATGGAGGAGGCTAGATTTAAAGATTTAGTTTTAATTCCATTTGTTACATTGGATATTCTTTGCTGTGACTTACTGTCTGTTTTAGGGAAAGAGGGAGACGAAGTAGGAGAAAGGGAGAAGGAAAAGATAATCCGAAAGGGGGAGGAAAGGAGATGAATAAATAAGCAGATAAGTAGAAAAGTAGAGAAACAGAGTGCGAATTACGAATGCTAGCAAGGCTCCTTCTGCTTTCGCCTCCGAGTCCTCATGTCACCAAGATGGTTAAGATGTCTAAACAAACATGGGACAATTTCTGACGAGGCGAAACGAGCGCCCCTGGCAGCCGGCGACGTCGCACTGTAACAACCAGACGGAAGTGAGATGGGCGCTGAAGGGAAGTGCGCGCCACCGACTAAGAAGAGAGTGAATGACGAAGAAATGAGACCGAATTCCTAACAATGAGATACCGAGGTCTATTATGAAATTAACGGACAAATAAAATTAGAGCATTCGTAACAGGGTATGTCTTTCTGGTAACAAATATTCGAAGTAGCTATCAGTGTAAATGACAAAACAAAAAAATCACATACAGGCGCATTCCTTTATCAAATACCATGAACAAGTAAAGCATCAAGGTAGCACATTTGTGAGAATTATTTGTGGTACACTGACTGCTTGTTGAAAACACAAAAATAAAGGTTAAAAAATTACTTATTAAGAACGTGACCTAACATGACAGAAGAGATTAGCGTACTGGTGTAGAATGTTGTGGCTAAGAAAAAAATTCCCGACAGATGTCTGAATAGTCGAAACAAGATGGGTTAACTAGGATTTTCAGTGGTTTTACCCTTAGATACATTAACAAGGGAAGTGGGAATCTAGGTAGTGATCATAAAAAATCGCATGATAAGAGACAACCATATCTACTTGTAGATTAAATCCATCTATCTATTTCTAAACATTTGATCACGATTGTGTGTCATTCCCCAGCAAAATATATACACTGATACTTTCAAGAAGTACACCTGAATAATTACAATGACTATGATGTAAGACGTGTTGCATGTCAACAGTTGAATGAAGAAATATCAGCTCAGATGAAAAAAAAACGGACGATTAATTATGGTGGACGACCAGTAATGAATCCTTTTATCTTAGCTTTTATTAAACATTTCTAAGTAAAACAAATCTACCCAACTATACCTAATTAAAACAGTGACTCACTTTAATAATGGCAAAGTGTGATATCGATCTCCGGAAGTGTGTTCGTCCCGAGCTGGCCCCAGTGCAACTTTTTGTTCATTGAAACGGGATGCTTGGTTTTGCGAAGGATTCATGCTGAACAAGTTGCGAATAAAACAACGAAGGGACGAGCAGGATAAACTGGAACATGCCGGAGACAGGCCTTTTTGCAACGCTTCTACTTCCGTCTAAGCCTAAAGCAGCAATACAGCAAAAAAAAAAATAAATAATAAAAAAATAAATAAAATAAAAATAAAAGTACTTGGCGTATTCGTGTGCTTCCTTATTCTTCCCTTTGTTGTCTGATTGATTTGCTTCCTTCTAATATCTGCTGTAGCTTGCTTTTAGCCAAGATTTACCGAGCTTGGAAGAGGAAATTGGGCTAGCTTGGGTTCATCATGAGGCGAGCTACCCTGAGGGAGAGAGCGAGGGCCGAACTCCCCCCTGCCTGATGGGCGAGGGATCCGAGCTGGGGAGGATCACTTTACTGCTGCCGGAAGGGCGCTGATCGTACTGCTGGCCAGATGTAGGTATATCAGGAGGCTACTTACTGAGAGGAAGAAGCAGAGGAAGGAGGAGAGAAAAAGGGAAGGGGGAGAGAAAAAGGGAAGAGGAGAGAAAGAGGGAGGTGGAGAGGGACAGGAAGGGAACCTGGAAGAGATGAATGGAGGGAAGGAAAACACAGGGGAGACAGAGAGAGAGAGAGCGAAAGCGAAAGAGAAACAGGTATAGCGGGAATAAATGAATTGAGGAGGGAGGGAAGGAAGGAGAGATGAGTGGAATGAGGGGGGGGGAGAAAGGAAAGGAAAGGAAAGAGAAAGAGAAAGAGAGAGTGGGGAGGGAAAGAGAGACAGATGCATCCTCTTTGTATAATCCCTGTTTTCTTGACATCCAGTTCTTTCGCAACGAGAATTTCCTCAATGTTTCGTCTTCACTAGTGTGCACAAGCAAAGCAAACGTGAAACTCTTGCATGGTTGCCCCACATCATTCTATAAATGCACGCACACGCAAAGCCGCAGCAATCTCCCCCAATCTGGGAAAAAATCACACTCCATCGATAACACTATCGCTTCAGGAACAAACCGCCATTGTTCAAACAGCCGCCCTAACAAACCCGATAGCAACTCCACCCGCCGCGTAATTAAAAGGCTTGGCCATTAATTAACAAAAGCCAAAACTGGATGATAGGTTCCCCTTGCGCGACGCATCCGGAGGCCCTCCTTCATATTTTTTTTTCTTTTCTCGGCCCCTAACTGCATATGAGCCATTCCCAGAAAAGAATAACGTGCGCATTTTTTTTCTTCTCCACATTCCCACGGAACAAAAGCGTGTCATTTTTTCTCCAGCCTAGGCCTACCTTCAGATTCCAAAACTCGAACATACACTAATCCAACTCCACGTTCAAGTCACTTTTTTGTTCTCTCTCCATCCCAGGCCTATCTGCAAATTCCAAAAACTCCAAGACACGTAATCCAACTCCATGTTCAAGTGAACAATGCGACGCCACTTGAAGACCCACCAAGCCTGGGCATACTGAACACACCTTAACCTCTGGATCAAGCTATCCCCCTCCCCCCCCCTGGAGTGACGCGCGAACTGCCATAAACATGCCCCCCCAGTGATCCAGGTGTGACGGGCGGCAATCGTGGCGCAGGTGCCCGAGGCCGGCGAGGGACAAAGGCATACGTCAAGAGGGTGCCAATGGGGCGGCCTAGTGATCGAAGAGGTGGATATGGAGGAGAGGAAGGCGGGTGGCGGAAGACGGATGGAATAGTAGAATGTGGAGGTTTGGAGGCGGAGGCATCATAAGAGGACGACGAGGAAGAATGGGAGGTGGTGGCAATGGTGAAGGAAGAGGAGGATGAGGAGGAGGAGAAACAGAAGAAGGAAAAGAAGTGAAGGTGGAGGAGGAGGAACAAGAGGAAGAGGAAGAGGAGGAGGAGGAGGAAGAAGAAGAGAAGGAACAGGAGGAAATGGAATGGAGAAGGACGAGGGAGGGTGAAAGGAGGAGGAGAGAAAGGACGAGGAAGAGAAAAAGGGCGAGGACGAAAGTAAGGAGGAGGAGCAGGAGGTGGAGGAAGGAGGAGGGACAAGATGAGAGGGAGGAGAGGAGAGGAGAGGAAATAGGTGGAAGGATGAAGAGAAAAACGGAAGAGGAGGTGGGAAGAGACGGATGAAGGAAGAGAAAAGGGTAGAGGAGGGGGAAGAGGCGGTGGAGGGAGAGAAGGACGAAGAGGCGGAGGGAGAGAAGAGGAGAACAGGAGGAGCCGAGCTCGGCGTGCGAGGACGGAGTGCCGGGAAGGGGTCAGAAGATGGCGCGTGCTTAAAGGAGATGTTGTGACAGCCAGCGGAGACATGTATAAAAAAAAACGAGTTCGAGCCTTGCACTAACTGTATTCCTTCTTTTTATCTTTCTTTTAAACGCAACATCATCCTCTTACAAAACCAAAGAAAAGAAAAACGACACAAAAGAACTCTCGTCCCAAGCGAGTGCTTGACTAAGGACGGAGCACACACCGTTCTTCCTCTCTTTCTCTCTCACTCACTCACTCTCTCAACTCACTCACTCACTCACTCTTGTTCTCGTTCTCTATCCCCTCTCTCGCTCTCTCTCTCACTCTCTCCCTCTCTCTCACTCTCTCTCCCTCTCTCTCTCTCTCCTCTCTCTCTCTCTCCACTCTCTCTCACTTTCACTCTCTCTCACTCTCTCCCTCTCTCTCTCTCTCTCTCTCCTCTCTCTCTCTCTCTCTCTCTCTCTCTCTCTCTCTCTCTCTCTCCTCTCTCCCTCCCTTTCCTCTCTCCTCCTTTCCCTCTCCTCTCCTCCCTTTCCTCTCTCCCTCCTTTCCTCTCTCTCCCTCCCTTTCCTCTCTCCCCCTTTCTCCTCTCTCCCTCCTTCCTCTCTCCTCCCTTTCCCTCTCTCCTCCTTTCCCTCTCTCTCCCTTTTTCCCTCTCCTCTCTCTCTCCCTTTCTCCCTCTCCCTCTCTCTCCCTTTCCCTCTCCCTCTCCCTCTTTCCTCTCCTCTCCCTCCCTTTCCCCTCCCTCTCTCTCCCTCTCCCTCTCCCTCTCTCTCCTCTCCCTCTCTCTCCCTCTCTCTCACTCTCATCCTCAAGCTCACTCTCCCCATCTCCCCCATTCTAATCCTCACAGCACTATCAAATCTATTTGCTGTTAACAATCAAAAACCTCAACCAACTCTCCCTCCAGCAATCGCTCCTTTTGCTGCTTGTTGCTTTGGCAGAGTCAACAACACGAACGAGTCTGCAAGAAGTGGATGCTGCGCCGCCTGATCAGCCGGGAGATGCGGTGGCCGGCGGGAAACACAACCAGGAAGCATCACCCGCGGTAACCAAGATACCCAGGCACATTAAAGGGACACGACGGCAGAAATCGCTAACTCTTGCAAAACCAATCAATCAACCGAGCAATCAATTAACAAATCACTATTTACAAACGGTACTATGAAACCAATGCAAATACATATGAA
>NW_020872750.1:0-2500 GCF_003789085.1 Penaeus vannamei | reverse complement strand
CAGTCACCGCCGCTTGTCTGGACGGTGAGATTGCGAGATGCGGTTCTCGGTTCAGGTTCCGGTTCTGGTTGATTGACAGGCGCGAGTGCCGGTTCAGGTTTCCGGTTCTGGTTGATTGACAGATTGGTTCACTGGTTGATTGACTGGCGCGAGATGCCGGTTCAGGTTTCCGGTTCAGGTTTCCGGTTCTGGTTGATTGACAGGCGCGAGATGCCGGTTCAGGTTTCCGGTTCTGGTTGATTGACAGGCGCGAGATGCCGGTTCAGGTTTCCGGTTCTGGTTGATTGACAGGCGCGAGGTGCCGGTTCAGGTTTCCGGTTCTGGTTGATTGACAGGCGCGAGATGCCGGTTCAGGTTTCCGGTTCTGGTTGATTGACTGGCGCGAGATGCCGGTTCAGGTTTCCGGTTCAGGGGTTCTGGTTGATTGACAGGCGCGAGATGCCGGTTCAGGTTCCGGTTCTGGTTGATTGACAGGCGCGAGAGATGCCGGTTCAGGGTCCGGTTCTGGTGATTGACAGGCGCGAGATGCCGGTTCAGGTTTCCGGTTTCTGGTTGATTGACAGGCGCGAGATGCCGGTTCAGGTTCCGGTTCTGGTTGATTGACAGGCGCGAGATGCCGGTTCAGGTTTCCGTTCTGGTTGATTGACAGGCGCGAGATCGGTTCAGGTTTCCGGTTCTGGTTGATTGACAGGCGCGAGATGCCGGTTCAGGTTTCCGGTTCTGGTTGATTGACAGGCGCGAGATGCCGGTTCAGGTTTCCGGTTCTGGTTGATGACAGGCGCGAGATGCCGGTTCAGGTTTCCGTTCTGGTTGACAGGCGCGAGATGCCCGTTCAGGTTTGATTGATTACAGGCGCGAGATGCCGGTTCAGGTTTCCGGTTCTGTTGATTGACAGGCGCGAGATGCCGGTTCAGGTTTCCGGTTCTGGTTGATTGACAGAGGCGCGAGATGCCGGTTCAGGTTTCGGTTCTGGTGATTGACAGGCGCGAGATGCGGTTCGTTTCCGGTCATTGACAGCGCGAGATGCCGTTCAGGTTTCCGGTTCTGGTTGATTGACAGGCGCGAAGATGCCGGTTCAGGTTTCCGGGTTCTGGTGATTGACAGGCGCGAGATGCCGGTTCAGTTTCCGGTTCTGGTTGATTGACAGGCGCGAGATGCCGGTTCAGGTTTCCGGTTCTGGTTGATTGACAGGCGCGAGATGCCGGTTCAGGTTTCCGGTTCTGGTTGATTGACAGGCGCGAGATGCCGGTTCAGGTTTCCGGTTCTGGTTGATTGACAGCGCGAGATGCCGGTTCAGGTTTCCGGTTCTGGTTGATTGACAGGCGCGAGATGCCGGTTCAGGTTTCCGGTTCTGTTGATTGACAGGCGCGAGATGCCGGTTCAGGTTCAGGTTTCCGGTTCTGGTTGATTGACAGGCGAGATGCCGGTTCAGGTTCCGGTCTGGTTGATTGACAGGCGCGAGATGCCGGTTCAGGTTTCGGTTCTGGTTGATTGACAGGCGCGAGATGCCGGTTCAGGTTTCCCGTTCTGGTTGATTGACAGGCGCGAGATGCCGGTTCAGGTTTCCGGTTCTGGTTGATTGACAGGCGCGAGATGCCGGTTCAGGTTTCCGGTTCTGGTTGATTGACAGGCGCGAGATGCCGGTTCAGGTTTCGGTTCTGGTTGATTGACAGGCGCGAGATGCCGGTCAGGTTTCCGGTTCTGGTTGATTGACAGGCGCGAGATGCCGGTTCAGGTTTTCGGTTCTGGTTGATTGACAGGCGCGAGATGCCGGTTCAGGTGTCCGGTTCTGGTTGATTGACAGGCGCGAGATGCCGGTTCAGGTTTTCGGTTCTGGTTGATTGACAGGGCGCGAGATGCCGGTTCAGGTTTCGGTTCTGGTTGATTGACAGGCGCGAGATGCCGGTTCAGGTTTTCGGTTCTGGTTGATTGACAGGCGCGAGATGCCGGTTCAGGTTTCCGGTTCGGTTGTTGACAGGCGCGATGCCGGTTCAGGTGTCCGGTTCTTGATTGACAGGCGCGATGCCGGTTCAGGTTTTCCGGTTCTGGTTGATTGACAGGCGCCGAGATTTCGGTTTCTCGGTTCTGTTGAGGTGTGCGCGAGAATGCCGGTTCAGGTTTCGGTTCTGGTTGATTGACAGGCGCGAGATGCCGGTTCATTTCCGGTTCTGGTGATTGGACAGGCGCGAGATGCCGGTTCAGGTTTCCGGTTCTGGTTGATGTGACAGGCGCGAGATGCCGGTTCAGGTTTCGGTTCTGGTTGATTGACAGGCGCGAGATTGCCGGTTCAGGTTTTCGGTTCTGGTTGATTGACAGAGATTGCCGGTTCTGGTTGATTGACAGGCGCGAGATGCCGGTTCAGGTTTTCGGTTCTGGTTGATTGACAGCGCGAGGATTTCCGGTTCTGGTTGATTGACAGGCGCGAGATGCCGGTTCAGTGTTCGGTTTGGTTGATTGACAGGCGCGAGATTGGCCGGTCCGTTCAGGTTTTCGGTTCGGT
>NW_020872749.1:767364-773368 GCF_003789085.1 Penaeus vannamei | reverse complement strand
AAAATATCCAACGAGGAAGGAAGACGGCGAGAAGAGCGCAGGCAGGAAAGGCCCAAGAAATGAACTTCTTAAAGAAAATCTGCCGTATCAGCTGTTTTAGGCTAGTTCTTATTCTCGCAGTTGCGTTAACATCTTCGTCTTTCTGATAAAAAGAGGAACGCGACAGGGTAGCCGGTGCAGCGAAGGGGGTGAGGACGGGTTAAGGGGTGAGGGCCAGGGTCGTTGAAGGGGAGGCGGTGGGGGAGGGATTGAGTGAGGTGAGGAGCGAGGGAGCAAGCGGAGGCGTGGCGAGGGACAGTGAGCGAAGGTGAGGGTCGGCGGAAGAAAGGTGAGGGGGTGGGAGCGGAGTGAGGGGGTGGAGGGTTGAGGGGTGGGAATGAAGGGGTGAGGCTAGAGAGAGAGCGAAAGAGGAGACGAAAAGGTTTTGGCAAGGGAGAAGAACGAATGAGAGTGAAGAAAATGAGCATAAGAAGAAGAGCAGGTGAGGAAGTTGCAGCGAGAGGAAGGAGAGAAGTGAGACGAAGAGACAAACAGTAGAGGGTACAAGGGTGATGAAAAAATAGGAAAAGGAGCGGTATGCGGTTAAAATAGGGAAAGGAGGGAAGATGAGAGATTGGAAAAAGAGGAGAAGGAGAAGAGCAGAATGAGGCAAATGAGAGGAAGGGGAAGACATGAATAGCGAAATGAGATTGAGTGAGCGGCGCTAATAAGTTTGGTCAAGGCATGAAAGACGAGAAAGAAAATGACGGAGCGGATGAGCGGCTAGGATGAATTAGGAGAGATGAGAACGAGCAGAGCGACGAGACGAGAGCAGAGAGAGAGAGAGAGAGAGAGAGTGAGACGAAGAGAAAGAGAGAGAAGACAGAGCAGAGAAGAAGGACGAGAGAGAGGAGGAGAGTGAGAGAGAGAGCAGAGATTGATGAGAGAGAGAAGAGAGCAGACGGAGGAGAGAGACTCCGAGGAGAGAAGAGAGATGAGAGAGATGAAGAGAGAGATGAGAGAGATCAATCATCTATCTATCTATATATCTATCTTTATGTGTAGTGTGCGGTGGTGTATGCTATTCTTTGTGTGTGCACACACACATTATATACATACATACATATATAATATATATAGTATATATATATAATAATATATATATGTTATATATATATATATGTGTGTGGGGTGTATGTATGCATAATTGTGTGTGTGCTGACTGTGTTGTGTGTGTGATCATGTGTGTGTGTGTGTGTGTGTGTGTGTTTGATGTGTGTGTGTGTGTGTGTGTGTGTGTGTGTGTGTGTGTGGTGTGGATTCACAATATGTATATAGTAATTATACATATACATATTAAGAATAGATAGATAGCAATATAGATAGTATATAGATAGAAGCAGAAAGATAGACAGGTGGATAAAATCGATAGAAAGATAGTATAATATATAAATAGGTAGCACAAAACAGAAATAGATAGATAAGAGAGATGTAATGGCAGTTATAAAAAAGCGGATATATGACATTGATATATCGACAGATAAATAGATAAATAGAGATGAACAGATAAAAATAGACAGTTCAGATATATTGACAAGATTATAGAACAGAGGTAGGCATGATAGAGAAGATGAGAGAGGAGAGAGAAGAAGAGAAAGCGGGAGAGAGAGAGGAAGAGAGAGAGAGAGAAGCGAGAGAGCAGAGGAGAAGAAGATGAGCAAGAGAAGAGAGGAGACGAGCAGAGAGAGAGAGAGAGACTAGAGAGAGAGAGAGACAGAGAGAGAGGAGCAGAGAGAGAGAGAGAGAGAGAGAGAGAGAAATAAGTACGACGAAAATACGCATAAGGAAAACAAGAAAAGAAGAGAGGCATGAGCAGAGAGAGAGAGGTGATGGAGAGGGGGGGGGGGGGCAGGGAGATCAGTATCAAGTTTAATGTTCTTTAATTGCTTAAATATTCCCTCAGGGCAGAAAGGCACGCAGCCTCGGCATCCTTTCACCATCTTCTTCTCTCTTTTTTTTTTATTTCTTACTTTCTTTATTCTTCTTCATTTTTCTGATTCTTGTTTTCATTTTCATTCTTTCTATTGTCTTTTTCTTCATTTCCTTTCTTCGTTCATTTTTTTCGCCCTTTCCGTCTTCCTTTTATACTTTAATTTCTTTCTTTCTTTTTCCCTTTAATTTTCCCTTCTTCGTTCCCCATTTTTTCTCTTTCTTTCCTGTTCTTCGTCTTTCTACCTATTCTTCTGATAACTTGTCTCTTTACCCCGTTTGTTCTCTTCGTCTTATCTATCAATCTTTATCTTAGATAAATATATGTATATATATATATAGATAGATAGATAGATAGACAGACATATAGACAGATAGACAGATAGACAGACAAACATATAGATAAATAGACAGACATATAGATAGATAGATAGGTAGACAGACAGACAGATAGATAGATAGACAGATAAGTGATAGATAGATCAATTAACATTTATATATACTAAAAATGGGGAGATAAAGCAAAACAGACAGGATAGACGGATAAATAAGTAGAAAGATGAAGAAATCAACATTTGGAAAGGTAAATAGGCATATAGGTAGATTAAAAAGGCAGACAGAAAAAGCGCGTAGTAATATGAACATGCAAGTAGATATATGAGTAAACAGAGATAGTACATATACATAAAAAAGAGAGAGAGAGAGACAGAGAGAAAGATATATATATATATAAATATATATATATATATAGTATATATATATATATATATTATATATATATATATATACATATATATATATATATATATTATATATATATATATACTATATATATAATATATATATATATATAGTATATGTATATATATATATATATATATATATATATATATATATATATATATATAGTAGTATTATATAAGAGAGAGAGAGAGAGAGAGAGAGAGAGAGAGAGAGAGAGAGAGAGAAGAGAGAAGAGATAAAGAATATAGAGAAAGAGAGAAAGAAGAAAGATAGATAGATAGAGAAAAGAGACAGGGAAAGAAAGATAAAGAGATAGAGAGGAGAAGGAGAGAGAAGGATAGAGAAAGAGGAGAGGAGAGAGATAAATAGATATAAAAAGAGAGAGAGAAAGAAAATATAATAGATAAGAAAGAGTGAGATAGATAATAGATAGATAGACAGATATAGAGAGATAAATAGATAGAGAAAAGAGAGACATATAGATAAAGAAAGAAGAGGAGAGAGAGAGAGCGAGAGGATAAAACACGTGCAATCGATAAACCAGTGCAATAACACAAGCGATTCAATGAGCTGGTTCCTTATCGCGTTTTAGTGTCTTCAACTCCAAGTGTTCAGTCGTAGCCTTAGTAAATGTTTAAATGGGGTTGGAAGAAGAGTGGGGGGGGGAGGAGGAGAAAGAGGGGGGGTGGAGATTAGAAGGAAGAAAGGGTGATGGGAGAAAAAGTGGGGGAGAAGGAGGAGGAGAAAAAGGGTGGGTGGAAATTAGGAGAAGGGATGGGAGAAAAAAGTGGAGGACAGAAGGAGAGAGAGGGTGGAGATTAAGAAGGAAGAAGGGCGATGGAGGAAAAAGTGGGGAATAGGAGGAGGAGGAGAAAGAGGGTGGGTGGAGTTTAGAAGGGAGGAGAGGTGATGGAGGAAAAGTGGGGGATATGAGAAGAAAGATGGAGAAAGGGTGGGAGTAGAGGAAGAAGAGGGGGAGTGAGTGGCATAGGAGTGGGGGGAGGGTGTGAGGAGGAGGAGAGAGATGGTAGGAAATGGGATGGGGAATAGAAGGAAGGAGAGAGAGTGGAGAGAGGAGGAAGGGGTAGGAATAGTAGGAGAGGAGGCGAGAGAGAGATAGGAGGAAATGGGGAGTAGAAAAAAAGAAAAGGTGGTGGAGAAAAGAGAGGGGGAGGGTGAATGAGAAAATAAAGATGAAGAGAATGGAAAGAATGGATAGGGTAATAGAAGGAAGAGGAATTAGTGCCTAAAAAGAGGAGGAAAAAGGGGCGGATAGAGAGAGAGAGAAGCAAAAGAGAGGAAAAAAGAGGGTGGAGAGAGATTGAAGAAAAGGAAGGAAAGTGTTAGAAGAAGAAATTGTGGAGATAGATGAATGGGAGCAAACAGGAGGATGAGGAGGATGGAGAGAGAATGGAAAGAGAATGGACATGAATGGTGATTTTACAAAGGAAGAGGAAGATGCGCTAATAAAAAGGAGAAGGAGGAAAGGGACGGAGAAAAGAAAGAGGGAAGAAAAAGAGGAAGTAGTGAGGAAGGAATGGCGGAGAGATGAGGAGGAAGAAAGGGGAAGAAGAAAAAAAGAGGGTGAAGGATGAAGAGAACAAAGAAGAGAGTAAGTAGGGGGAGAAGGAAAGGAGAGAGAAGAGATAGTAGCATGAAATGGAGGAGAAGAGGAAGAAAAGAAATTAACGAAGAGAGAGATGGAGAAAAGAGATGAAGAAAGGGAGGAAGAAGAGAGAGCAGATGGGAAAAAAAGAAGAAAGGAGAGAGAAGAGACAGTACATTAAAGGGAAGAGGAGAAGAGGAGGAGGAAGAGAAGAAATTAGCGAAGAGAGAGATGGAAAAAAGAGATAGAGAGGGAAGAAGATTGAACAGATGGGAAAAAAGGGAAGGAAAAGAAGAAAGACGAAAATGAGAGGAACGGACAAAGAAAAGAGGAAGACGAAAAGAGGTGGAGAAAGGGTGGCACTGCCTCCCACCCCTCGGAGAGACAGGGGAATGAAGAGGAGGAGGAGAAGAAGGAGGAAGAAGGGTGGAAGTGTATCGAGTGAGAGAAGAGGTTGTATAAGGAATTTATGAGTATGGCAAACAAGGAGTGGTTATCGGTGAGGGGGTGGTGGGAGTGGGGGTGGAGGGAGTGGAGGAAGTCGGAGAGGTTGGGGGTGGAGTGGAGGGGTGGATGAGAGGTGGAGGTGAAGGGGATGGGAGTGGAGGAGTCGGATGGTGGGGGTGGAGGGGGTGGAGGGGGTGGAGAGTCGGAGAGGGTGGGGGTGAAGGGGGTGGGGCAGAGAAGCAAGAGAGCGCCGGACAGAAGGAGAGGCATTTGAATATACACGTTCAGACACAAGTACCCTTCCATACGGTCGTGCGTGTAGGGGCAAAATATATGCGCACATAACTTGCCTTCAAACATTACGGTCATGTACGGACTTGCATCTCACGTTAGGGGGAAAAAAGAGGAAGAAAAAATGGACACGTGCACATAGAGACGCGCATGTATATGAACCTTCTCTCTTCAGGCAAAAACGCACATATTTATAGATGCACATACACGGATACACAGAGGAACATGCTGAAACGCACAGATATGCATACACATACAAACACACTCACCCACAACAGACACACCCACGTAACCCCCCAAACAAGTACACAAAACCACTCACCCACCCACCCACAACGCACACCCACATACAAACACACACACACCGACCCACACACATTCACCAACCCACAATACACCACAACAAACACACTCACCCACCCACCCACCCACAAACACACACACACACGTACCTCCCCTCCACCCTCCACCCCTTCCAGCACCCCCCAACTCCGCCCACCTCCCCACCTCCCCACCTCTCCCTCCCCCCACGCCCCCCACCCAGCCTCGCTCCAAGATGGAGATCTCCAGATAATCCGATCGCCCCGGAGAGACTGGCGATCACGGCAACGATGTCATTCGGAGAGAATTAATTTCAGGAGTTTATCATCTCGCGCCGAGAGATAAAGACGGCTTCTTAATGACTCTTCGATAAACTAATGACTGCCATTACCTGGACTGCTCTCGGCCGCTCTAAAACCGCCTCAAAAATTGCTCGGAGATTGGGCGCCCGATAAGGGACTCGATACGATCTGCGGGCTCTCTCTCTCTCTCTCTCTCTCCTCTCTCTCTCTCTCTCTCCTCTCTCTCTCTCTCTCTCTCTCTCTCTCTCTCTCTCTCTCTCTCAATCTCTCTCTCCTCTCTCTCTCAATCTTCTCTCTCTCTCTCTCTCTCTCAAGTCTTTCTCCT
>NW_020872749.1:754864-759864 GCF_003789085.1 Penaeus vannamei | reverse complement strand
GGGAAAGGGGGAAAGAGTAGGCTAGGGAAAGGGAAGGGTAAGGGAAGGGAAGGGGGGAAGGGGGAGAGTAGGGAAGGTCGAAGGGGAGCTAGGGGAAGGGGGAAAAGGAAGGGTAGGGTAAGGTCGAAGGGGGAGGTAGGGGAAGGGAAGGTAGGGGAAGGGGAAGGGGGAGATAGGGGAAGGTCGAAGGGGGAGGTAGGGGGAAGGGAAGGGTAGGGGAAGGGGAAGGGGAAGGGGAGGAAGGTCGAAGGGGAGGTAGGGGGAAGAGGGAGGTTAGGAAGGAAGAGGAGGCTAGGGGGAAAGGGAAAGATATAGAAGGAGAGGGAGGAAAGGGTGAAAGAGGGTAGGGAAAAGGAAAGGGTAGGAGAAAAGGGAAGGGTAGGGGAAGGGAAAGGAGGAGGGTAGGGCAAGGGAATGCGGAGGACAAGGGAAAAGGAAGGGTAGGGGAAGGGCGAAGGGGAGGGTATGGGGAAATGGGGATGATGGTGGGGAATAGGAAGGTAGGGGAAAAAGGAAGGTGAGGAAGAGGAAAGCGGAAACGGGAAAGTAAGGGGAAAGGGGAGGATAAGGGCATAGGGAAGGGGAACGGGGAATGGGAGGGTTGAGCGAAAGGGGAAATTAAGGGGAAGGGGGAGGGTAAGGGGCAGAGGGAGAGGGGGTGAGAGAGAAAAAAGGGAGAAGGACATTGTGGACGAAAGAGGGGACATTGAGGAAGATGGGGGGGACATGGGGAGATTAGAAGGGGAAGCAGGGACGGGACAAGGGTGGGGGAGGGAGCATTTGATTTAATTCCAAATCACTTTAATCAAATTTCCGTTTCTTTCTTTCTTCTAATTCTCTCTGACTACTTTTTTTTTCTTTTTCATAATCTGTCTTCCTTTTTCTGTCACTCTTTTACTGACTGTCTTTTTCTTTTTTGATTACCTGCCTTGCTCTCTCTGCTTCTCTTTGTTTCTCTCTTTCCAACCTCTGTTCTACTTTTTTCTTTCCTGACAGTAATTTCTTTCAGTAGAGTTATACATTAATTTGAGGATAATCACATTTTTCCCTATTCATATTTTCAATAGATTTCAAAGTCAAGCAGCTTCAGTTTCCTCCTAAATCTCTAGCTCCACATTCTAATCCCATTTTCTTCCACTTCCATTTTCTATAATCCCCCATTTCTCTTATTTCCTCTTTTATCATACTTTTTTTTCTCTTCCCTCTTTCTATAGTTTTTTTCCCACTCTCTTTTGGATATCGTTTATAATCTACCACTATCTATCGTTTTTATTTAATCCTAATTCCACTTTAGTCCCATTTTCCCCTCATTTCTTCTTTATCCCCTTCTATAATTCCACTTTTCCCCATTCCCTCTCTCCCCGATCATTCTTTTTGTCCTCTTAAGTCCACTTTTTCTCATTCCCTCTTTCTCCACTTCCTCCTTATTCCCACATTCCCTATCCACACTCTTTATTCCTTCTCTCTCTTCCCCTCCTTTTTAGTCTTTATCGCTTCCCCCTTATTTATCACCCTCTCACGTTTCGTTTTCATCACCATCAAAACCTACGATATGTCTTTTTTAAGGTCATTTCCTTTCTCATATTCTATTGTCTTTCGGCTGGCTTCGCTAACAACAAATTTGTATGTATGTAGTCATGAATATCGTGTAAGTGTGTGTGTGTATGTGTACGTGTGTGTACGTGTGTATATGTGTACGTGTATGTGAGTGTAAGTGTGTGTATGTATGTGTGCGTATATGGGCAAGTGTGTAAGAGTGTGTGTATGTACATGTGTGTGTGTGTGTGCATGTGCTCGTGTCTGCGAATGTGTGTGTGTGTATCTGACTCTGAACTGTACCTTCACTTCGGACTACATAACCTTATATATTCAAATACCTCCATATATGTATGTAGCGCAATACAACCCCTATCTATAAACACTTTTATGTGCCTACGCTCGTGTCTACGCACACACCTGCTTAAGCAATACAACCAAAAAAATATATACATTAATAAAAAGACGAGCTCCCTGAATATTCATACATATTCAAGTGCGCACAGCGACGCGGAACAAGGACGCACATTGGCACCTGCGCACGGCGAGGCTCACTGGCCCTCAGAAGCCGGCGCGCGCATGCGTTGTAGTCAATAAGCATAAATGCCGAAGCAGAAGCCCGAGGAGGAGTTATGGAGGACTTGGAGGCGAAGAACAGAGTCTTGAGAGTGTGTTCGGATATAATGATATGGAGGAGGGAGGGGGGTGGGAAGAGGGGGGAGCGTGGAAGAGGGAGGGGGGGGGGCGTAGAAGAGGGGGGGGGCGGGGAAGAGGGAAGGGGGCCGTGGAAGAGGGGGGTCGTGGAAGAGGGGCGTGAAGAGGGGGGGCGTGGAAGAGAGGGGAGCTAATGCGAATGGATAGATGTGTGAGTAGATATAGATAGATAGGGAGATAGGTAAGGTGCTAGATGGATACAGATTAAAAGTTGAATGGATGGATGGGGAGATAGATAGGTAGATAGATTAAATATATAGATAGATAGACGGAGATGGATAGATAGACTGACAGATAAAATATAGATACGTATATACATGCGCACATAAACAAATACACAGAAAAATAGGAAGATGGGCAGATAGACAAATAGATAAAAACTGATAGGAAGACAGATAAGCAGATAGACAGACAGACAGATTGATGAATAGACGAATAAACATGCAGACAGACAGACAGATAAAATGGTGCATAGATATATATGTACGGAGAAATTGGTAGATAAGTAAAGACAGATATGTCAGATATATTAGCAAATATACGAAGAACGGAACGGTGCCAGGAGAATAGATAGCAAGATAGGAAAGCAATAATGTAATGTAATAGTTTGAGATCTCCGTTTTATTCTCGAATGTTATTTCTTTCTCTCCTTCCTAATCTCCTTATCTGTCTCTCCATCCTCTGCGCATTCTCCTTCCTTTCTTTCCTTTCTCTCCTTTTTTTTCTATTAAATCCTGAATGTCTACTTGTCGATGTTTCATTCTTTCTGTCTTTTTCTGTGTGTTTGGCTGTTTGTCTGTTCTCTTTCCTTCCTTTCTTACCTTGCTTGCTTCTTCTACCATTATTTTCTCTCTTTTTCTCCTTCTCACATTCTCTCCTTTTCCTCTCATCATTCTCTTTCTCTATCCGTCTGTTACTCTTCTCACTCCCTCCCTCTATCTCTCCCCTTCTTCTCCCCTCACTCTTTCTCTAACTCCTTCCTTCTTCCTTCTTCCTCCATCACCATTTCTCTTTCACTCCGTCAGTCTCTCTCAATTATTCCTTCTCACACTCCTCCTTTTCCCTCCGTCCCTCTCTCTCTCTCATTCCTTTAATCTCCCCTTTTCTCCTCCATCACATCCTCTCATAGCACCTCCTTTTCCCTCCATCTCTCTCTCTCCCTCTTTCATTTCTTCAATCTCCCCTCTTCTCCTCCATCGCATCCTCTCATATCCCCTCCTCTTCCCTCCATCCCTCTTTCTTTTACATCCTCTCCTTCTCTCCTTTCTACCCACCATCCCTTCTCCCTTTCCTTTCCTTCCCCTGTGCGGTGCAGTGGTAGCGTTCTCGTCTAGCTGACCGGCGTTCAAATCCCGCACCGCCATTGGACGGTAACCCCGGCCATTCGTCGCACACAGGGGGTAATTTAGAAGCAAAAAAGGAAAAGTAAAAAAGAAGTAAAAAGGTAAAAAGAAGGAAAAAAGTCAGCTTGTTACACTAAGAAAAAACATTGTACCAAATGGAATATTAAATGAATTTTATCCCCCTCTTCCAGACAACCTTCATCTCCCTATTTCCCCCTCCGTTTCTTCCTCTTCTATCCCCGCCATCTCCTTCCATCACCTTCTCTCACCACCGTCCACTCCCTCTTTTTTTCCCTCCATCACTACTCCCTCCTTTTCTCCCTCTATCCTTCTGTCTCTCACACCCTTTTCCTCCTCCTCCTCTTCCTCTTTCCATCACCCACTCCCACCCCTTCCTTCTCCCCATCCCACCCTCTCCTCCCATCTCTCTCCCTCTCCCATCCCTCTAGCTTATCTCCAGCATCCGAGAAAGATAATCTCTGCGCATCTCCCGGCCAGAGACACCACCGTACGACCCTCTCTCGCGCAGTCTTTGGGTGTTCTCGAGGCTGGCTGAGAGGGGGCACTCTCTTCCGATAAAGGCAACTTATCGGCTGTTTTTATCATCGGCTGAGAGTGCCTCCGATAAAGGCACTTCGGCTGATAAATCGGCAACTTATCGGCTGTTTTTATCATCGGTATCGGGCATCACTATCGACAACTTATCGGCCATCGGTATCGGCAACTTATCGATCAGCGATATCGACAACTTATCGGCTGTTTATCATCGTATCGGCAACTTATTTTTATCAGACAACTTATCGGCCGTTTTATCATCAGGCATCGGGTTCTGCGCCGGTGATTCCCAACCCCTTCGTTCCTTGTCTTTGCTCTATCGCCCCGAACGGTGGAATCAATTATTCCCGTTGCCTGCGATCGATAGGTTTGATACGGAGTGAATCGTCCGAAATTGAATGTCAGATTTGCCTGTGAGGTATCTGGAACTAAGCATGCGTATGCAAATTATAGATGTACCCTCGTTCGCCCTGTGCACGCGAGCGGTAAAAAAAGAAATGAAAAGAAAAAAAAAAGTTCTTACCTAACACACACACGTACGCATACAGGTACAGACACAGGGATACACAGCACACATCTATAAAATAGCACACACACACACACCCAAAAAACATACATACATAAACAAATATACACATAAACAAACACGAAAAACAAAGCAAAAGAAATTGTTTATGTACCCAAACAACCTGCCTTATTTTATACACTACAGAAAACCAACGCCAACATGCCAGCATATGCGTTGTATGACTTGCACAATAACGAACAGTACACACACACGTAAGAAAAAAACCCTCTGCATGCTTTGTGTACAATCGCGCACACACTGAACCTCACAATGAAACCCTAAAC
>NW_020872749.1:734864-742364 GCF_003789085.1 Penaeus vannamei | reverse complement strand
TTTATTCATTCAATCATTTGATTAATCACCAGGTTTTTTAATCGAATGATTTATCTATTTCTACATTTATTGACTTATTTGTGTACATGTATTTTTTTCTTTTACTAATCTGTTCCTTCACTTCTCTATTCATATTGTCCATTTACCTATTCATTCGTTTATCGTCATATAAACTGACCACCTCATCCACTCCTGTCTCTATCGGCCCTTTCGCTTCCTCCTCTTTTATCCCCATATTCATCGCCCACTTCCTTCCTTCCTCCCTTCTCCGGGCGGCCTCGGGAGCCTCGGGAACCTCAGGGCGAGAAGGCGACTCGAGGTCATCGCTGACTCACGGGGCGGAAGAGGTCGTCCCAGCGGGTCGGGAGGCAGGCTGTGCTTTACGCTGACGACGATCATGGCGGTGATGGTGAAGATGGTGGTGATGGTGATGATGAGTGGATGGTGGTGAAGATGGTGATGATGCTTATGATGCTTATGATGGTGGGGATGATGGTGATGATGATATGATGGATGATGATGATGGTGGTGAAGATGGTGATGGTGATAGGATGGTGGTGATGGATGGTGGTGATGATGGTGATGATGGTGATGATGGTGGTGAAGATGGTGATGGTGATAGTAATGATGGTGATGATGCTTATGATGGTGATGATGATTGTGATGGTGATAATGGCGATGGTGTTGGTAATGATGGTGATGATGCTTATGATGGTGATGGTGAAGGTGAATGATAATGGTGATTATGGTGATGAGGATGAATGATGAGTGATAGTGATGATGAATGATGGTGATAGTGATGGTGATGATGATGGTGATAATAGCAACAGTGATAAGCAACAGTAATAACAATAAATATAAGAATAACAAGCAATCATCATAATAATAATGATAATAATGAAAATGATTCTCCACCTTTCGCAAGCAACAGCAAAAGACACAATGTTTACAGTGAAAGAATGAAGTGGAACGAGATAATTTCATCACAAAGGAGGTTGGAAGAAGAATAAAAAAAGAAAAGAAAAAGGAAGACAAAAATGTTCTGTTGATATTCCCGATGCAGGCTGAGTAGGAATTCACTTGTGAATTTATCAATCAACTTAATGAGGACAGCTCGTTCAGGCAGCCCCCCCTCCCCCCTCCCCCCCCGCGCGCTCCTCTCTCTCTCTCTCTCTCTCTCGCGCTTTTCTCCATTTCTATGAATATATCCATATATATGTAAATATAAGCATATATATTATATATATATATTATATATAATATATATATATATATATATATATATGAGGTGAACGGCGGACGTGTTTTGTTACAGGGAAACATCATACATCTTTTCGAACTTTTAAATGTTATCTGTTATTTTAGGAGTGGAATCATGAACAATTCTGATAATCATTCTGAACTGAATTGATCTGAAATTCATGTCATGCTATTGTGTATGTATTATATGTATCTTGAATGATTACGCCTGTATGTATGAGAAATGTTGCTTATTTTGTATATAATTTCATCTATAGGCTTGACAAATTAGGAGAAATGATAGCTTTAATAATTTTTATTTTTGTTGTTATTATGTAATTTTTGTATCAGTAATTTCAATGCTTATTGGCACCGCTATTACCATTGTTTTTTATTATCACTGGAATCCCTATCACGATTATTAATTTTGAATCCAGTTGCCTCTTTCCCAAAAGTGGAATCGAAATGATTATGTTTTACCATTCATTATACGGAACAAACAAGCACATATTTTTGCAAATTTAGTTCGTACTATATTTCGAAGAAATCCCTAGTATAGGCATACATTTTTAATCAGCTGAGCCTCTTGACGCCTCATTGTAAATTTATGTTCATTTGACTAATTGCCTTTCACTGAATTTGACTCAAATGCTTTGTCATTTCCTTAGAGTCTAAAAGAGCCATATCTACAACTGAGAGAAGGTGCGAGTCCCATGCAACTGAGGATGACATAACCCGCCATGACTTTGACCCGAATCACAAAGCAACCACAAGCCTCGCCGAACGCAAACATTTGCCTTTATTTTTCCCTTTTCCTTCCCAGAAGCGACCCTGCGGACGGAGCAAGCCTCCCTCGCCAGCAGCGCTTCCCTACAAGTATTAGTTAGCTCTCAGCGGAGTAACTTTCGCTGGTAATTTTGTTAGTAACTTTTGAGAGTCTTTGGCCATTCGGCTTCCTCTTTGAGAGACAAACAAGGCGACGGCGAAAGTGAGAAACAACGTTAAGAAAACAAAAGAAAACAGGAGAAAAGATGAAAGTAGGAGAGGAAAGAGAGAGAGAAAGAAAAAAAACCCTGTAGACTGACTTCAGCTTGTTAGAGACAGAGTGCAAGGCCAATTCTGAAAGGCAGAGAAAAAACTAATACAAACATATCCATTTCACTTCTACATTCTATACTTCAAGGCGAGACAAAGAAAAGAAAAAGAGAAGAGAAACAACGTAAAAAAGGAAAAGTAGAAATGGTAAAAACGAGAACAGAAAAAAGATCTGTAGACCTTAACTTGAAGGACACGGGGAAGTTAAGCCAAGATTTTTGTCTCTTGGAACTTTGGCCGGAGATTTCGCTTGGCTCTCTGGGCGGGCGGCGGGCGCTGTCCGTCTGAGAATCATGAACCGTTATTTACATACAGTATGCATACACACATACATATATGTGCACACACACACATGAATACACTAGCACAGAAACAGGCTCACACACACACAGCCCCTTCCCCCTAATCCCCCACAACTCCCCCCTCCCCAACACCCATAAGTAAACCCAACCAGCGGCGCCCATTTCGAAGTGCACGCAGACCTTGTAACAACAAATTAACATATCCATTTTTACGCAGAGTGCAGGAAATAGGCACTTGATTATCAATGACCTTTTCACTGCAGCGAATGAATTATTTAAACTCATATCGTCAGAACAAACATTAAATATGAGCAAATTTGAGCGCATCAAAAATTCACGCTTTGGAAAAAGAACATTCCCAGCTCGTTATTGTTGTTGTCTTTGTTAATGTCGTTGTTTTTTTGTTGATGCTGTGGTTGCTGTTGTTACTGCTGTATTGTTGTTGCTGTTACTGTTGTCGTTGTTGTAATTGTTTATGTTGATTTTGCTGTTATTGTTGCTGTTGCTTCTACTGTTGTTGATGTTGTTAGTTGTGGTTGTCGGCCGTGCTATTGGCATCATTGTTGCTTTTGTCTGTTGTTGCTGCGCATGTTGCAATGGTTGCTCTTGCTGTTGTTTTGTTGATTTAGTTGTTGCTGCCGCTGATCTGTCACTGTTATACTTATCATTATTATTATTATAATTATTGTTATCATCAATATAATTACCAGTGCAACAATGATGATCGTTTATACGTAATTGAAACTGACGATAATTATACCTCTATTTCTCCGTAAAGCATTGCGGAATTTTACCTTAAAGTAAAAAAAGAATTTTGAGATTATGAATTTACCCAATCAATAAATTTCGAGTCGCCGGATAAATAAATTATCCAACATGATCTACATCTACATCTATATCTACCTATCTGTCTTTCTTTTTATATATCTTTTTTGCGTAACCTGTCCCCCCCCGCCCCCGCCCCCGGCAGCCCACACTCCCAGCGAGCCAACAGCGATTCCTTAGTCTCGTCCCTTTGTATTCTTCTTGTTATTATTGTTATTATTTTTTTATCATTATCATTATCATTATTATTTTCAATATCATTGTTGTTGTTGTTAATATTACTACGATAATTACCAATCATCATGTCATTATTAATGTCTTGTTATCTTTATGATTTTGTTTCAGTTTTCGACAGCGTAGAAAATACTGGCAACACTGAATGAGTAAAGAATCGCCGATCCTTATCCAAATCCTCCCCTAATCCCTAATCCCGAATCCCAATCCGTCCCAGCCATTGCCAGCCCAATAGACCCGAACACCTCGGCGAGCAAACAGCGAGTCATAAGACGCGGTCGGTCGTCTCGTTGACCCAGTAAGGCGGTCTCTGCGACCTCGTCCCGCCGCGGTCCTCGTCGTGTTTATTGCTGCTCTTTGCGTTATTCTCAGCCTTTGACTTCGGAAAAACAAAAAACAAACAAACAAACAAACAAACAAAAAAAAATGGATGTGCAGATTTGCATCAGAAAATTAGGAATTATCAAAACATCAGTTACCCCAAACATGGATATCGATTATCAAATTTCCCGATATTATCAATATATTTAACCCTTCATCCATCATCATCCATCCAGTACTCCTCCCCCTCGGCCATTCCCAGCCCCAGTCGCCCAGGATCCCCCCGGGCGAACAGCGGGCCATAAGGCGCCGCGGCTCGCCTTCGGCCCCGGAGACGCGGTCCGGCCGGGTCTCGCACGCTCGAGGCCGCCCGCACGCCCACCGCACGCCAGACCCTGCCTCGGCCGCGGCTCCAAGACTCATTTGCATAACAAGCTGCGCCGAAGGACACCTAATTGCGAGGAGGAGGTGAGCGCTTACAGCACGAGGGGGGGGGGGGAGGGGAGGGGGAGGGAGGGAAGGAGGGAGAGGGAAGGAGGGAGAGGGAGAGGGAGAGGGAGAGGAGAGAGGGGAGGGAGAGAGAGAGAGAGAGAGAGAGAGAGAGAGAGAGAGAGAGAGAGAGAGAGAGAGAGAGAGAGAGAGAGAGAGAGAGGAGAGAGAGAGATAGATATAGATAGATAGATAGATAGATAGATAGATAGATTGATAGATAGAGAGAGAGAGAGAGAGAGAAGAAAAAAAATAAAATAGGATAGAATAAAATAAAACAAAAGTTAAGGAAAGAGAGAGCGATGATAATAAAATAATAACCATAAATGATAGGTAGATACCTAGCTTTGCGTGCACGGGCAAAACACAGACAGACAGACAGACAGATAGTCAGCTGTAATGTGTAGATAGACGTATAGATATAATGAACTGATCAGCTGACTCAACATCATCATCATAGCGATTATCACTCTCTTAGCCATGATTATTCTCATCATTAAGGCATCATCATAATTTTCCCTTCCCCCTCTCCCTCTCCGCTCTCAAAGAAGTAGAAAAAGCAAACTCCCAAGTAATAAATGATCTTGAAACTTTGCCTCGTGTAAAAAAGGGGGAAAAAAGAGGAAAAAAAATGAAGCAAAAAGTCGAAAGGAATTTTGGAATGACTTTTGNAGATACAAAACGAAAAGTGTATAGGGATGAGAGAGAGAGAAGATTAGAGGGATGAGAGAGAGAGAGAGAGACAGGAGAGAGAAGAAGAAGAGACAGAGAAGCGAGAGAGAGAGAGAGAGAGAGAGAGAGAGAGAGAGAGAGAGAGAGAGAGAGAGAGACAGAGAGAGAGACAGAGAGAGAGAGAGAGAGAGAGAGAGAGAGAAGGAGAGAGAGAAGAGAGAGAGAGAGAGAGAGAGAGAAATAGAGAGACGAACACTGAGATAGATAGAAAGAGTAACACAGCAATACAAACAGACTGAAATCAAAAGAGACAAGCATCCAGAGTCAGAGAAGCATAGAGAAAAAAGAAAAGAAAAACAAAAAAAAATTACGGTGCGGCAGACAGATATGACGCAATAAATGCACACTTGAAATGATAAAGCAGGATGTACACTTGATTTTTTTTTTTTGTCTCACAACTCGGGCATAAAAAAAGAGAAAAAAAAATGAAAGCAAAGAACAGCAATAATAGATAATAGACATTTGTGACATTATATGGACACCACACCACACACATCACACACACACACACACAACACACACACACACCACACACACACACACACACACACACACACACACAACACACACTATATATATATATATATATATATATATATATATAGAGAGAAGAGAGAGAAGAGAGAGAGAGAGAGAGAGAGAGAGAGAGAGAGAGAGAGAGGGAAGAGAGAGAGAGAGAGAGAGAGAGAGAGATAGATTAGTCTTGTCTTATCTTGGCTTATCTTGGCTTGTCTCATCTTGTTTTGTTCCGTTTTCAAATAGAAGTAATACCCGAATTAGGAATAACAGAAAATCATAGATGTTTACAGCTGGTAGCAAAGTTTGAGAAGATTGTAATCATTCGAAACGAACAAGATTTCAGTGTGATATTAGGATTTACAGCTAGAAACGAAAGATAAATGTCAAGATAGTGAATGTGAACGATATATATTTGCAGGTGATATAGATCGTGGAATAACATGCAACAGGTAAAATATGACAGTGTTAACTATATTGCTTGGATAAGATTTTTCTTTTTTCTTTTTTTAGGGGTGGGGTGGGGGGGAGGGTGCAAGCGTGTTAACTATGTTGCTTAGATAAAAAAAAAAAAAAATCTTCTTTTTGGGGAGGTGGAAACTGTCAAAAAAAAAAAAAAAAAAAAAAAAAAAACCCAGTTCAGAACAACATACGCATTTACGAATAAACTTCAATAAAACCGACCTCTTGGCCAATCCCAATCAAATCGAGATCTTTTCTTACAAGAAAAGCAAAGCAACCCCCAAGAAACGGTGGCAAAAACTAAGCACGAGAGGAAGGAACTACATCCCACTCTGTCTCATCTCGAACAGCCTTTACCACTTGACATCTTCGTGGATCATGTAACCATTGAGTTTGAAAGGCAAGTGAAAAATCGGAAGACAGTATAGCCAAAGGATCTTATCGTTAATGGTAGTAGTAAAGACCTTGAGCCTTTGCACACTGCTTATCAGGCTGTCAGTACCTCGACTAGGAATGATAAAGAAGAAAAAAAGAAATTGGGAGAAAAAAAGAGAAGAGAGAGAGGAGAAAAAGAGAAGAGAGAGAGAGATAAAAAAGTTGTAAATCACAGAAGAACTGAAAATCAAAGACACAGAAGAACTGGGAGAAGTAGAAGAAGACGATCATAAAAAAGTTGGTAAATCAAAGACACAGAAGAACTGGGAGAAGTAGAAGAAGACGATCATAAAAAAGTTGGTAAATCAAAGACACAGAAGAATTGGGAGAAGTAGAAGAAGACGATCATAAAAAAGTTGGTAAGATCGAAATAGAAGAATTGGGAGAAGTAGAAGAAGACGATCATAAAAAAGTGGTAAATCAAAAGACACAGAAGAACTGGAAGTAGAAGGAGACGATCTTAAGAAAAGAAAAAGTATAAGCAAGTATGGCTGTGTGTTCATCTCGACAGTCGGAGTACAAATTGAAGACTTTAAAGTTCCGTTGGAAAAAGTCCATCCTACATGATAACTGCGGGGGGGGGGGGGGGGGGGGGGAGTGGAGGGGAATCGGGTGGTGGGGGAGAGTGGAGGGGATCGAGTGGGGGGCGGTGGAGTGGAGGGGATCAGGGGGTGGAGGTGGAGTAGAGGGGGTCGAGTGGGGGAGAGTGGAAGGGGATCGAGTGAGGGTTAAATAGGGGGGGAATTGGGTATGGGTGGAGTGGAGGGGGATCGAAGTGGGGAGGAGTAGAGGGGAATCAAGTGGGGCGGAGTGGAGGGGGACAGGGTGGGGGAAGTTTAGGGAATCGAGT
>NW_020872749.1:727364-729864 GCF_003789085.1 Penaeus vannamei | reverse complement strand
TCCGGGAGAGGGAAGCGCCCACGCGCCGACGCATCCCCATCGTGACGCCTTCACAACTTGCCTAATGACTTGTTATTTTTCCCACGCCCACAGGGGATAAATCTGCAACCCCGTATGATCGCATTATCTTCCCGCTGCGCCCTGGATGGGATATCATCTTTCTCTGCTTTTATTTCTTCGTTATTTTTTTTATTTTTTTTTCTGCGTGTTTATCTTGTCTTTTATTTACTTAAGGGAGCGCTGGACATCTTGAGGGGGAGGGGGGGGGAATTTGTCTTTTAATTTCGTTTCGTTTATTTCTTCTTTCTTCTTCTTTCGTCTTCTGATTCTTCCTTTGTTTATTCTGTTTTTTTTTCATTTTTTCTATTTCTTTTTCTGCTTCTTTTTGTGTCTTTCTTTTATTTTTCTTCATCTGATTTTCTTCTTATATCTCTCCTTCCTTTTTCGTGTTTCTTTCTTGCCTTTTTCTTCTTCTTTTTCTTTTTTCTTTCCCCCTTCCCCCCCCCCTCTCTCTCCTCTCTCTGTCTCTCTCCTCTCCTCCCTCTCTCTTCTCTCTCTCTCTCTCTTCTCTCTCTCTCTCTCTCTCTCTCTCTCTCTCTCTCTCTCTCTCTCTCTCTCTCTCTCTCTCTCTCTCTCTCTCTCTCTCTCTCTCTCTCTCTCTCTCTCTCTCTCTCTCTCTCTCTCTCTCTCTCTCTCTCTCTTTCTTATTATCATTATCATTAGTATTTTCTTTATTTTTATTGCAATTATTATTGTCAATATTTTTAGTACTTCTGTTATTGTTGTTGTTATTATTATCATCATCATTAATACTATCATAATAATCATTATCATTGTTGCTAGCATTGTTATTATATCTATTATCATTATATCATTATTATTTATTATTATCATTATTATTATTATTATTATTATTTATTATTATATTATCATATTATTATTATTATTATTATTATTATTATTATTATTATTATCATTATTACTATTACTATCACTATTATTGTAATTATTTTCATCATCCATATTTTATTATTATCGTTATCATTATTTATTATTGTTATCATTATTATTATTATTATTATATCTTTATTATATTATTATTATCATTATTATCATTATCATTAATATTATTATTACTGTTATTATATTATTATATTATATATTATTATTATTATTATTTTATTATTATAATTATTTATTATTATTATCATTAGCATTAGCATCATTACCATTATCAATGTTGATAGTATTATTATTCTGATTACTATTTCTATTTCATAATTGTTGCTGTTATTATAATTCTTCTTGTTCCTTTTACTATTATGGTTATTAACCATTATTATTGTATTATTATTATCAGTATTTTATCATTATTGTCATATTATTATAACCATATTATTATCATTACCAACACTATTAACATTATTATTATTAATTATTATGATTGCTCTCATTTTTATTGTTTTCAACGTTATCATTATTATTTAATTTTGTATCAAAGTATTTACCTCTTTCTTGAAACAATTTTCCAGCCAATCAGAGCACGATATTTGCCAGATGTATTTCACGCGGGCTCAGATAGGTATTTATATTTTCCTTATTCACGCATCGCAACATTTGTTTCTTGATATAAAATTATAGTCTAAAGGTTCCAAAAATGTTTCTGTGTCTTTTGAATAGTAAATCAAATATATGGTCACTCGATGCGGGTATAATTTGAAGTAAATCATTACGGTCGATGGAACGACATGGTAAGAATTTTCAACGAGTCCGAATCGTATGATGTAGTATTGACTTCGGGGGGATTAATGTCTTCAAAATCATTCTGTACCTCTAGGATAGATCCTTACAGGCTCAAAAGATATCAGAATTAACTGTGTATCTTCATTTGTTGATATAATCCAGACAATAAAACAATTAAATACCTCTGATCATTGGTATTCTCCAGTTATCTGATTCGGACACAGAGCTTACTTAGAATAGATACGATAAGACGCAAAATCCATTTTTCATATAAAGAACAATGTATACAATAACAAAAAAAAAGAAAAGAAAAAAATGGAAAGTTCTACAGCCTTGCGATGCGAAAGGAAATGTGTAGTACAGTACTTTTTCTATTTCATTTGAAGCTTCCACAATATTTTTCCTATAGTTAAATATCATACCTACATACATAGATACTCTATTGGTTTTTCTGTTGACTTCTCTTTTGTGATTTTTTTTTTTTTCAAAACCGTCTCACATAAATACAGCGCTAAACATGTATCAAAGTGTTTGAGCTTCGGGTTGATACAATAAAGGTCTATAGATAGATCGAGAGATAGATAGATAGATAAAGTGAGAGAGAGAGAGAGATAGATAGACAGATAGATAGATAGATAGATAGATAGAGAGAGAGAGAGAGAGAGAGAGAGAGAGAGAGAGAGAGAGAGGGGGGGGGAGAGAGAGAGGGAGAGAGAGAGAGATTGAGAGGAGAAAGAGAAAGATAGATAGATAGATA
>NW_020872749.1:714864-719864 GCF_003789085.1 Penaeus vannamei | reverse complement strand
GGAGGGAGAGAGAGAGGAGAGCGGAAGAGGAGGAGGAGGAGGGAGGAGACGCTGGAGGAGGGGATGGAGGGGGAGGGGGCAGGAGGACGAGGAGGGATGTTCGGAGAGCAGGCGCGAGGCCGGAGAGCCACTGGCACAGAGACGGGAGAGAGAGAGAGGAAGGGAGAGAGAAGAGAGAGAGACAAAGGACAGAGAGATGAGAGAGAGGGACACACACCACACAAAGGAACACACACACAACACACACACAGGAGGAGAGAAGAGAGAGAGGGGGAGGAAGGAGAGAGAAGAGGAGAGGAGGAGAGAGCGAGGGGGGCAGAAATCAGGGAACACGGGAGCGGACGGGAGCGGAGCGAGCGAAGAGGGGAGAGGGGAGAGGGAGACGGCCGAGATGGGGAGATGTGGAGACGGCCGAGAGGCGAGAGGGAGAGGGGAAGGCCGAGAGGGCAGAGGTGAGAGGGACGATGCTGACGTGTGAGAGGCGAGAGGGTTTCTTCTATGCATCGACGTCCGGGTTCCGGCTTCAGACTCCGCTTACGATGCCACGATAAGACGGCCGTGCTCCACACGAGGGAGAGAGAGCAGAGAGCAGACGAGGGATGACGACCGAGAGAGAGAGAGAAGAGAGAGAGAGAGAGAGAGCAGGAGAGGAGAGAGAGAGAGAGAGAGAGAGACGAGAGAGAGAGAGAGAGGAGGGGAAGAGAGAAACAGAGCAAGAGAGAGAGGGGGGGGGGGAAGAAAGAGAAAGAAAGAGAGAGAGAGAGAGACCAGACAGACAGCCAGCACATGAGCGCAAGAAAGAGACAAGAGAGAGAGTAGACAGACGACAGACGGAAAAGAGAAATACAATATGCAGTTTTACTTCACAGATACTTCTGAAATGTCAATTTTCCCCAATATTTCTTCCCATCGCCAATTCCCCTCATAAACCTTTCGTTATTCCCATAAATCCTCTACGTAACTCCCTACTATTATTCTTTCCTTTTTTCCTTCTTTCTTTCTTCTCCTTTTCTTAATTTTCTCTTTTCACTACGCGTTATCTTTCCGCTTATCAGATGTTAGGGAGTGTAATCGATATTATCTTGAAGGGTTACGAGCCTACTGACATTTATGGATAAAACCTCCGAGGGTGAAACTAATACACATAACCAGAAATAAAAAAGAAAAAAGGAAAAAGAACAAAAAAAGAAACCAGAAAAAGAAAAAAGAGAGAGAAAAGGAAAAGGAAACAGGATTATGATGATAAAAAAGAAAAAAAGAAAAAAGAAAAAGAAAAAAGAAAAAAGAAGAAGGAAAAAGAAACAGGAATTATGATAAAACCCCGAGATAAAGGAGATAAAAAAACGGAGGGAAATGAAGATAAGAATAACTTTTAACCCTTTTTCCCTCCAGGAGTTAATTCAATTCTTGTGTCTATTTATTACGGTAATTAGTAATGTTTATATTCTCGTAAAAGCGTATCCTTTGGTCATCGAAAGAGGGGAAAAAAATATAAGCTTGTCATAATTCTGTCATCGCTCGCTGACAACTCTCAGCTGAGACCACAGGCAGTGAGAGAATTTTATTTTTATCCTTTATTTTTTTAACTTTTTTTTTTTGTTTTTTTTTTTTCGTATTTCTTTCTCCCTCTCCCTGTCTACTCTCTCTCTTCTCTCTCCTCTCTCCTCTCTCTTCTCCTGCTCTCTCTCTCTCTCTCTCTCTTCTCTCTCTCTCTGCTCTCTCTCTCTTCTCTCTCTCTCTCCTCTCTTCTCTCCTCTCTCTCTCTCCTCTCTCTCCTTCTCTATCCTCCCCCCTCTCTCTCTCTGCTCTCTCTCTCTCGTCCGCCCCGTCCCAACTCTCCTCTTTTCCTCCTCTCTCTTCTTTCTTCTTCTTCTCTTCTCTGACCTTGAGAGTGACTAATCCAACATGGAAAGAACTGCTATAGATTACGGAGGACTTGTTTTTCTTTTCTCTCTCTCTCTTCGTCTTCCTCTTCTCCTCCTCCTCCTTCTTGTACTCTTTTTTTCTTCTTCTTACTTCTTCGTCTACTCCTTTTTTCTTTCTCTTTTTCTTGCTTTTGCCGGGGTATTTGCCGGTGGTTGTGTGAGTGTTGTGGTGTGGGGTGGGGGGGGGGGTGTTTGTGTGTGTGTCGCGTGTGTGTCTAGAGTCATTCGGAAAGGACAGATGGATAGAAGAGGAAGGAGAGAGAGAGAGGAGAGAGAGAGAGAGAGAGAGATACGATAGATAGATAGAGAGAGAGAGAGAGAGAGAGAGAGAAAGAGAGAGAGAGAAGAGAGAGAGACAAGAAAGAGACAAACTGATAAAAAAACAGTAACCACAAAGTAAAGAACACGAAAGAAACCAAAGAAAAAAAAAATAAAGAAAGAAAAAACAAACAAACACACATACCACAACACAGAACACACTTCCACACCAACAAACCACACTTCACGCCTCGAAAGAACACCCCCCCAAACCGAACTTACCCTTGCTCAAGACGACAAGCCTGGCTGCCTTCCGAAATGGTAATCCAGCATGAAATCCTCCTACCCCCTCCCTCCACCTTCCTCCCCCGCCTCCCTCCCCACCCCTCCTAGCCCCCCCTCCTCCCCACCCCCTACCCGCCTCCCCACTCCCACCCACCCCTCCTCCCCCACCCTCCTTCCCCACCCCTCCTACCCCCCTCCCTTCCCTCCCCACCCCTCCTTCCCCACCCCTCCTTCCGGCCCTCCCTCCCCCACCTCTCCTACCCCCCTCCTTCCCCCACCCACCCCACCCCCTTACGTCCTAGGTGCAGACAGCGCTATACAAATGAGGGAGAGATAACCATCACTCCCACCCTTCTTCTTAAGACCAGCGTGAAGACTCTTTAAAAAGGGAACATGTCTTGCATAGAGACTCCTATATGTTGGGTCTTAATTCGCTTTTAAGTGGAGGATGGAGGACGAAATACGTGTGTAATAAGGATGGGAAGATGTGAAATGGCGATGATTTGGGAGTGAGAGATGTGGAATGAGGGATATTATGTTGATTATGCAAATGGTATTAAGTGATAAATAAGGGTGCTGTTTAATCAGGTTCTTTGATTAACAAGATCTTGATTCAGTAGGGTTATTATAAGTATAAGGGTGTTGGTCAGTTGGGTGTAAGGTAGGTAATGGTTGTGAGAAAGAAAAGCAGAGAGAGACGATAGAAAGAAGAGAGGGAGAGGGAGTGATAGATAGATAGATAGATAAAATATATATATATATATATATATATATATATATATATATATATATATATATATATATATATATATATATAATATAATAGAGAGAGAGAGAGAGAGAGAGAGAGAGAGAGAGAGAGAGAGAGAGAGAGAGAGAGAGAGAGAGAGAGAGAGAGAGAGAGAGAGAGAGAGAGAGAGAGAGAAGAGAGAGAGAGAGAGAGGAAAGAGAGAGAGAGAGAAGAGAAGACTGAGAGAGAGAGAGAGAGAGAGAGAGAGAGAGAGAGAGAGAGAGATAGAGATAGAGAGAGAGAGAGAGAGAGAGAGGGGGGGGGGAGAAGAAAGGTGGGAGGAAGGTAGGTAAAGAGAGAAAGGAAGGTAATAATGTTGATGAAAATGAAGTGAAATAAGATATTAGTTTAGTTGAAGAAAAAAAAAAACAGAATCAAGAACATAACAATGAGAGCGTAGAAAATAATATAATGATGACAATAATGATAATAATAATAATAATAATGCAATAACAATGAATAATAATAATAATAATAATAATATATAATAATATAATGATGATAATAAATAACAAATACTAATTATGATATAATGATAATAATGATAATAATAGTATAATAATAATAATAATAATTAATAATAATAATAACAATAATAATAATAATAAAATAATAATAATAATAATAATCAATAATTATGGACAATATGATAACAACAACAATAATAATTAATTAATAATAATAGATAGTAATAATAATAATAATAATAGATAATAAACCGGATAATAATAATAATAATAATAAATAATAATAATGATTATAATAACAAATAAACTAATGATAATAATAATAATAATAATAGTAATAACAATAATAATAATTAATAATAAATAATAATAAACAATAATAATAATATAATAATTAATAATAATAATAATAATTAATAAAATTATAATAATAATAATTAATAATGATAATAATTAATAATAATAATAATAATGATAATAATAATAATAATAATAAATAATAATAATAATAATAATAATAAAATAATTAATAATAATAATAATAATAATGATAATTAATAATAATAAAGCTATGCGGAAACCACCATATAAACAGATGAACGACAATATTAAACAAGAAAAAGAAATAGAGAGACATAACCATCCCCCCCCCCAAAAAAAAAAAAAAACCCTTCCCCCCAAAAAAAATATTTATTTACAAAGCAAGAGATGAATAAAAAAAAAAAATACAAGAAGAACAGTGATTAACGAGGAAAAAAAAATAAAAGAAAAAGTGGTAAGAGAAGAACCCATTTTTTCGGCGTTGGTCAGTCAAGTATGGTTCACTTAAGTGTGGTAGTGTCTGCAGAACCATCACAGCTGAGAGAGGAAGAGGGAGGTATATTTCCTTTTATTTCATGTTTTTTTTATAGTTTAATGCTCTCTTTCCCTTCCTCTGTTTTTCCTTCCTGGGTGTTTGGGATCGGGGGATTATCGAGTGTTTTTTATAATTCCAGTTTGTATTTCATTTTTTTTCTTATTCTTGTATAAAGAATATTTTTTTTTCTTATTCTTGTATACATAGTAATTCATACCACATATATGCACCCCGCCTCACACACACACACACACGCACACACACACACACACACACCCACACACACACTACCCCCTCCCACACACACATTCCACCCACAAGTTACACCATGCACACCACACACACACACACACCACCACAAACACACAACCTACCACTTCCTCCCCCCCCACACACACAACCTTACCCACTCCATTCCC
>NW_020872749.1:704864-707364 GCF_003789085.1 Penaeus vannamei | reverse complement strand
TATTATTATTATTATATTATTATTATTATTATTATTATATTATCATTATTTTGTTGTTATATCATTAATAATAATTATTATTATTATTATCATTATATTAATTATAAAATATGATAACGTATTATCATATTTATCAATTATTACCTATTCCGATTATCAGTATTATTATGATTATTATCATTATTATCATCATCATTTTCATTATCAATACAATTATTTTCATTATTAGCATTAAAATGTAATTATTACAGTGGTCAACATTATATCATTCTAATCTTTATTATATCACTGATTATGATGATGATAATGATAATGTGAAAATAACAATTAATAATAAATAAAAATAATAAAAGTACTAGTAATAATGATATTGATGATAATAGTAATATTAATGATAATGATGATGGTGACAATAATAATAATGATAATGATAATAATAATAATAGATAATAATAATTATGATAACAATAAAGGTGATAATAGCGTTAACAATAATAACAGTTATTGTAATATTAACCATAATGATAATGACGATGATGATAATGATGATGATGGGGATTATGATGATGATCATCACATCTTCACATCATCATTATTATCAGCATTACAATGATAATAAAATAATGACAATGATAATAATAATAGTAGTAGTAGTAATGAAAACACCGATGATATCAATAATGATAACAATAATACTAATAACAATATAATAATGAAAACGATAATGATGGTAATAAAGATACTACTACTAATAGTAATAACAACAACATAGTGTTAATGATAAGGATAAATATGATAATAATATTGACAAGAAAATAGTAATAATAAAAATCATGATGGTGATAGTAATAATGATATAAAAATAATAATAACAAAACAACAACAACAGCAATGGTGATAATGATAATAATAATAATAATAATAATAATAATAATAATAATAATAATGATAAAGATATAATAGTAGATAATAATGGTAATAATAATGATAATAGTAATAATAATAATAATAATAATAATAATGATATTAGAAATAATACATATAACAAAATCAATGATCATAAAAATAACAGTAACAATAAGGATAATAATAGCAACAACAACAGTAATGATAATAACTGTAGTGATAAATATAACAGTAACTCTTCTAATTGTTATCATTATTGTTATATCATTATCATCATTATCACTATATAATCACCATCATTTGTATAACTATGATCATTATCTTTGTAATTACCATTATCGTCATTATTTATACTATTATCATTATTATTACCATTATTTTCGTTATTATTATCATCAAGTTCATTATAACTATTATCATTACTATTACAATTTTTTTATCATTATCAATATCATTATCATCAATGTCATTGTCATTATTATCATTATTATTGCTATTAATATTATTATCATTATTATTATTACTATCATTGTCATTATTTCAAAGATTATAACTTTTATTACCATTATCACTATTATTATTTTTACCATTTTCATAATCATCATTATCATTATTTCAAATTATCCATTACGCTATCATTATTTACCATTTTCATTAATTTACCATTATCATTATTATAAATAACATTTTACTTGTCGTCATTATCATTATTATTACTATTAAAGTTGCTGTTCTTATTATTATCAGTATTATTATCATAATCATTATTAACATGTCATTATCTTTATTATCATTAGTGTTATTACTTCCAATGTCTTTGTTCCTGTCATTAATAGATGAAGAGATGAAGAGGTGGAGGATGAAGGACAAAGAGGAAGGGGAAGAGAGAGAAGAGAGAGATGATGATGATGGTGAGGATGAGGAGGAAGATGGTGATGATGACGAGGAGAAGGAGAAGGAAGAGGAAGAAGAGGAAATGAAGAAGAAGAAGGAGGAGTAAAAGAAGAAGCAGAGGAAGAAGAAGTAGAAGTAAAAAATGTATGAGGAGAAGAAAAAGCAAATGAAGACGGTGAAGAAGAAGTAGCAGAAGATAACGATAACCCAAGAAAAAAGAATAAGTGGAAGTCGACGTAGACGTAGAAGAAGGAAAAGAAAGAGGACGTGGAAGAAGGAAATACTAATAAAAGAAGAAACCAGAGATGGAAGAAAAGAAATTAACAAAAGAAACAGTAATATAAGACAAAGAGGAAGAGAGAAGAAGTACAAAAAAGAAGCATAACCACAAGAAAATAACAAGTAGAAGCAGAGAGTAAGAAATGACATCAACACGAAGAGATTATGATGACGATCCACAGACTCACTGGATTCCGTAACTGATATTCGGTTAATGAACAAAGTTGCTCTCCTTTGTAAGTGGTATACACATGCCCCTTTTTTTAATAGGAATTTATGCGACTGTACATTCTCATCAGTGCCGGTGTAGCCTCCATGTTGGGGAGACGGAAAGCATCTGATATTTCGAGTGTAAATGCCGCTTAAGGTGAGTTAGTGTAGCGGTGTTTTGAGCTCGGGTCGTTAGTGACACAGGGGGCTT
>NW_020872749.1:684864-687364 GCF_003789085.1 Penaeus vannamei | reverse complement strand
ATTATTATTATACCATTATCATTACCAATATTATCATTTATGTTATTATTATCATCATTATTACTATTACTATTATCATTATCATTATTGTTATTGTTTCCCTTATCATTAATAATATTACTATATTCATTGCCTTTAGTCATAATAATATATATATATATATATATATATATATATTATATATATATATATATATATATATTATATATATATATATATATATATATATATATATATATATATATGTATGTATATATAATATATATATATATATAGTATCATGTGTGTGGTGTGTGTGTGTGTGTGTGTGTGTGTGTGTGTGGTGTGTGTGTTGTGTGTGTGTGTGTGTGTGTGTTGTGTGTGTGTGTGTGTGTGTGTTGTAATATTATATATATTTATATATATATATATATATATATATATATATATATATATATATATATATTATATATATATATATATATTATATATATATATATATATATATATATATATATTTATATATATATATATATATATATATATATATATATTATATATATATATATATACATATATATATATATATATATATATATATATATATATATATTATATATATATATATATATATATATATATATATATATAATATATATATATATATATATATATATATATATATATGGATATATATATATATATATTATATATATATAATATATATATATATATATATATACTAATATATATATATTATATATAGTATATATATATATGTATATATATATAGTATTATATTTGTAACACATACACGTTTATAAAAAGAGAATGTTTACAAAATACATGCAAGAAAAATACGTACATCTAACATACACACCACAACACAACCACGCACACACCACAAACACCCAACACACACACACACCCAAACACACACACAACACAAGCCCCCCCCCCCCTAACACACACACACGCGCGCGCCCACCAACCAGATGGCCGATTTAAACCTCCCTGGCAGATATTCACGTGCTTGTGTCTTTTGCTTTCGGTAATAATTATTTTCATATTAATTTCGTAACACAAAGAGGTTGACGTTTGTGCTTCGTTATTGGACCGCCTTCCTTCAATCACCCCACATCCGTTCGTTATATGAGGGGGGGGAGGGGTGTATGGGGTATATCGGGGTAGGGAGGGAAGGTTGGGGTAGGGGTGGGAGGGTAGGGTGGGGGGAAAAGGGAGATGGGTTAGGGGGGAGGGTCTCTCTCTCTCTCTCTTCTTCTCTCTCTCTCTCTCTCTCTCTCACTCTCTGCATCTGTCTGTATGTCTGTATATCTATCTTTCTCTCTTTTTTATGCATATCTCCCTTTTCCTGATTTTATTATCTGTTTCCTTCTTTATTCATTTTTACCTAATTGTAATATTTTTCTCCCACTCTTTTCTTTATTCGTCTCCTCTTCGCCTTCTTCTTATCTCTCCTTCTTCATTTCCTCCCCCTCCCCTCTCCTCTTCTTTTTCATTTTTTCCTATCCCCTTTTTCTCTGTCTCTCCCTTTTACTTCTCTTACTCCTCTTCTTTTGCTCCTCCCCCCTCCCCGTCTTCTTTAACTTCCCCTTTTTCTTTTCTCCTTCATTTTACTTTTCTCCACCTTCTTTCTTTCTTCCCTTTTTTCCTCTAATTTTCTCCAACTCTCCTTCATTCTGCAGTATATCACCTCCTCCATTCTCCCCCCCCCCTTACCCCCTACTTGGAACTTTTTAAGGTTATACCCATAACCAAAAAGCTCGGTCATACCCTGTACATTCTGTATAAAATGACTAACTCTGTAAATAAGTTATATGATCAAATAAATTATTTCAATTTATTATTATTATTTTTTTTACCTTTCCTCCATCTTTTCATCTATATCACCTCCTTCAGACTCTATTCTTTAGCCTCCTCTTTTTCCTCCTCCCTTCCTCTCCATCCACCATTCTATGTCACCTCCTCTATTCTTCTCCTTTCATCTCTACCCTCGCCTCTTCTTCCATTCTCTATTCTCCCCTCCTCTTTCTCCTGCAACTCCCCCCTTCTTCTTTATCACCTTCTCCCTTCTCCTTAATCCACCCTAAACTCTCCTCCTTTCTCTCCCTTCCTCCTCCTCCATCCTCCTCCTCCCCTCCATTTCTTCCTCCATCCTCCACCCTCCTCCCCTCACCCTCCTTCCCCCCCTCCCCTCCTCCACCCTCCTCCTCGATCCTCCCCCCCCTTCTCGTTTCCTCCCTCCCCTTTCCTCCACCTTTTCCTCCCCACAGCTGATGGCGATGCCCCGGGGTGGTGACGATAACCCCCCCCTCTCCCCCCCCCCCGCTGCCCATTGAAACAGGGATGACTCCCGCTTGGGTAAAATTACACTTCTATTGTTCGGAAGAAAACTTTATAGCCACCGATTGAGGAGGGTGAAGGGGGAGGGGGGGGGGGGGGGAGGGAAGGGGGGGAGAGGAGGAGGAGGGGGAGGAGGAGGAGGAGGGGAGAGGAGGAG
>NW_020872749.1:657364-659864 GCF_003789085.1 Penaeus vannamei | reverse complement strand
GGAAAAGGGAAAGTGAAATAGACTGACAGACAGAAGCACAGTGAAAGAGAAAGGCAGAGAAAATAAAGAAAAAGGGCCCCCAAAAAAACAAATAATGATAATAATTAAAGATAAATAATAAGATATATAAATAGAATGAAAAAGCTAGAGAAAACGTATAAAAATATTTTTCCATTTTTTTCTCCCGGAACCATTCTATCAAGCATAGAAACAGCTGACCAGACAAAATCAATAATTAATTGCATGATAAATTATTGGCTTGTTTGCGGTCAGTTTCGGTTCACGGTCCGGCAAGCAAGTCAGGAAAAGGGGAAAATAAAGAACGTTGATTCTGTAAAAAGAGAGAAAACGTTTGTGAAAAATTCCCCTCGACTTGAAAACAAAACGTTTGACATTCCAACTCATTTCCTCTTTCGGAAACGAGAGGGGAAATTACACGCAAAAATTAAAAGAAAAGAAAAGACAGAGAGAGAGAGAGAGAGAGAGAGAGAGAGAGAGAGAGAGAGAGAGAGAGAGAGAGAGAGAGAGAGAGAGAGAGAGAGAGAGAGAGAGAGAGCGAGAGAGAGAGGAGAGAGAGAGAGAGAGAGAGAGAGAGAGAGAGAGAGAGAGAGAGAGGGAGATGTTGGTTGATTGCAAGAGAGAGATAGATAGATAGATAGAGAGGGGGGGAACAAAAAAAAAAAAAAAAAAAAAAAGAAAAGAAAAAAGATTAAAAACAAAGAAAGAAAAAAAAAAGTAAAAACAAATAAACAAACAGGGCAATTAAGCAAGAACATTAACCCTGTGGGATCTGAGGGTCTATTTATACCTGAACATTTCTTTACTGCCCCCCCCCACCCCCCGTGGAATAAGTGGGACAACACGCAGGCAAGATGGGATAATTATCAATATTTATTCTCTTTATCTAATTGCATATGCACGAGGTGGCTGAGAAAGAGAGAGGGGAGAGGGGAGGAGGGGAGGGGAGGGAGGTATTTGAAGGGTAAGGGAGAGGTGGGGAGAGGAGAGGGGGGTGTTGAGTGGGTAAGGGGAAAGGGGAGAGAAGAAGGGGAGGCAGGCATAATAAAAGGTAGGGTAAAGGGGGGGGGGGGTAGAAAGGCGAAGGGAAGGGAGATCTGCAAAAAGGTATGGGAGAAGAGAGAGTAAGTAGGGAGTATCTAGAGGGTAAGGGAGAGTGAAGGAAGCGGGGAATGAGATATCTGAAGGAGAGAGAGAAAGGAAAGGAAAGGAAAAAAGTAAAGAAGAAAGCAAGGAAAAAGAAGGGTAAGGGAAGGGAAAGGAAGGGAGGTATGCAAAGGGTAAGAGAAAGAGGAAATGGAGGAAGGGAGGGGAAGTATCTGAAAGGCATAGGAAAGGGAAATAGAGGGGGAGGTAATTAGAGGGCAGAGGATAGGGGAGAGGGTGGGGGGGGTAGGTGGAAGGAGAGGAGGCGTAATTGAAGTTGAAGAGAGAAGGAGAGAAGTGGAGGAAGACCGGGGAGGCTGAAGCTAGGAAAGGAAGAAAGAGAGAGGAAAAAAGGGAAGGAGGGGGAAAAAGAGCCTTAAGTGAGAGAAAAAATAGATAGATAGATAGATAGACAGACAGATAGATAGATAGATAGATAGATAGATAGATAGATAGAGAGATAGAGAGAGAGAGAGAGAGAGAGAGAGAGAGAGAGAGAGAGAGAGTGAGTGAGGAGAGAGAGAGAGAGAGAGAGAGAGAGAGAGAGAGAGAGAGAGAGAGAGAGAGAGAGAGAGAGAGAGAGAGAGAGAGAGAGAGAGAGAGAGAGAGAGAGAAAGAGAGAGAACAGAAAAGAAGAAGAAGTAGAGTAAGGATAAAGATAGAGAGAGAAAGAGAGAGAACAGACGAAAAGAAGCAAGTAGATAGATGGAAGAGAGAGAGAAAGAGGGAAAAGGAAGGAAAATCAGAAAAGAAGGCAGGAATGAAAAGATGAAAGAGAGCGGCCTAGAAAAAACCGGGACGGTAATTAAGGAATTTGGGAATTTTCTCTCTTTTTCTTCCCATTCACTGCGCCGTTTTTCCCGGCACGGTGATTCCGTCTGCTATGTTCCTCCCTATGCTGCGCGCTGGCTAAAAAAGGTCAAGGAATAAAAAAGCAAGGAAGGAAGCCCCCCCCCCCTCCAACAAAACAACAAAAAAAATGTCCTTGTTCCTACTTTTCTCCCTCTCTTTCTCTCTCTCTCTCTCTCTCTTTCTCCTCTCTCTCTCTCTCTCTCTCTCTCTCTCTCTCTCTCTCTCTCTCTCTCTCTCTGTCTATCTCTCTCTTCTCTTCTCTCTCTCTCTCTCTCTCTCCTCTCTCTTCTCTCCTCTCTCTCATCTCTCTCTCTTTCTCTCCCTCTCCCTCCCTCCTTCCCTTCCTCCCTCTCTCCCTCCTCCCTCTCCTTCCTCTTCTCTCCCTCTCCTTCTTCCCTTTCTTCTTATTTTTCCTTCCGCTGTTGTTCCTCCTTTTTAAACCGAATTTCCCTCCCGAACACACTCACGCCCGTTCGCCAGGGAA
>NW_020872749.1:637364-649864 GCF_003789085.1 Penaeus vannamei | reverse complement strand
CCCTCCCTCCCTCCCTCCACCTATTACGAAAATTAACGCTCCGGATATTCCGCCATCTCGATCGAACAAACACATTCGAGTTGAAAGCACGTGGCGGCGTCCAGGGTGTCAGCTGATGGGATCGTCGGGTTTGTTATGAATTGCATCATAGTGGTGGCCATTCATCACCGCTTTTTGGCCTTTGCTTCGCCTTGGCTCGCTTGTGGGAGCGGGTGGGGTAGGGGGAAGGGGGGAGGTGAAGGGGGGAAAGAAGGGAGAGGGAAGGGGGGAAGGGGGAGGGGAGGGGGGAAGGGGGGAGAGGGAAGGAAGGGGGGAAAGGGAGGAAAGAAGGGGAAGGGGAAGGGGGAAGGGGAGGAGGGGAGGGGAAGGGGGGGGGGGGATGGTAAAGGGACAGTGGGAGGGTAAGGGAGAGTGGGCGAAGGGGGGGAGGGGAGGGAGGTGGGAGGGTCTCTGCATGGATGTCACTTACCTAATTGCGTGATGATGGATATTGCCTGCGGGTGTCTGTGGTCGCGCGTTTACAAAACACATATAGACGAAAAGACACAAATATAAACGCAAGCAAAACCACAACCACAAACACAAGAACAAAAACAAGCACAAATAAAAGCACAAACTCAAACACAAAATTACAAACAAAAACACAAACAAAATTACCAACAAAAACACAAACAAAATTACAAAATTACAAACAAAAACACAAACCAAAGCACAAACACTCACACATAAAAACCTGAATCCCTGCAACAAACATACACAAAAAAAACATAAAAACAAAGTACCCATAAAACAAAACAAGCAAAGAAAGAAAGAACAAAAAAAAAAAAATAATAAAATAAAATAATAAAAAAATAAACGTATATAAGAAAACACAAGCACATAAAGCACAAACATACTTCTCAAAACCGATCGATTGAAAAACAAACCGAAACTTTTGCATGGAATCATAAGAGTCTTGAGGAACATAACAGCAAATCAGGAGAGAAAATAAGTTTAATATCGACAGTCCAGAAGCAGGACTCTTGACCCAAAACACATTACCCTCGACAATTCTTTTTTTTTCTTTGCGATGTATTTTCCTGTTTTGCTTTCTCTGAAGGTCGGTTATGATTGAAATGGGCTTCTGTTGCTTGAATGCATTCTCTCTTTCTTTCATTTTCTTATTTTTCTCTTTCTCTCTCCTGTCTTTCTTTTTTTTTTTTTTTTTTTTTTGATTCTCCACTTCATCCTCCTACTCGTCTCTCTCTCTCTCCTTTCCTTCTCCATCTCTTCCTTTCTCTCTTTTCTTCTCCATCTCTTCCTCTCTCCCTCCTTTCTCTCATCCACTCTCTCCCCCTACCTCTCTTTCTCTCTCTCTTTTCTCCCTCCCTCTCCCTTTCCCCCTCTCTCTCTCTCTCATACACACAGTCTTCCCCCCTCTCTCTCCCTCCCTCCATTCCCCTCACCTTCTCCCGCCTTCCCTCTCTTTCTCTCTCTTTCCCTTTTATCAGCTACCTCTCCTCGACGCACAAGAGACGTGATACCCGGCAAGTCTCAAAGAATATACCAAGAACACGATCGAGTGAATGGACCAACGAGAACTATTTATAGAAAGAGTGTATCAAGTTGGGAGGCATTTCGGCGGCTCTCTCGTGACGTCAATAGGGCACTAGACGGGACGGAAAGAGGCAGGGAGGGAGAGAAGGATAGATGGATAGAGAGAGTAGAGTGTGAGTGAGTGAGTGAGTGTGAGTGAGTGAGTGAAGTGAGAGAGTGAGAGAGAGAGAGAGAGAGAGAGAGAGAGAGAGAGAGAGAGAGAGGAGAGAGAGAGAGAGAGAGTGAGAGAGTGAGTGAGTGAGTGAGTGAGTGAGTGAGAGAGAAAGAATTTTTGACTTTGACTTCAATACGTTTATTGACACAAAAGAAAAAATACATCTCACAAGGATGAGGTAACAGGTTATCCTCACCCTTACAGAGAGAGAGAGAGAGAGAGAGAGAGAGAGAGAAGAGAGAGAGAGAGAGAGAGAGAGAGAGATTGCATGTACGTGAGTTCGAGGTCGCCTTCCTCCTGGAACACGATCCCCGCCCCGCGAAGGAACACCTTTCCGATCAAAGACGTCTTAGTTTCATGTTCAAAGGCTTCTCCTTGCACCGACTTTCCGAAGCCGACCGTTTCGCTGCCGGTCTGCGAGCCGAACGTAATGGGGTTTTCCAGCTTCTGCGGCTACAGCTTGAGCTCCTCCGCCGTCTGTTCGGAAACCGCCAGGAAGTCGCCATGGCCCGCGTCGAGTCCTGCTGTGAACTCGACGCCAATGACGGAAAGGTCGGCGTCCATGGACTGAAACTCCCTGTTTGGAGTCGTTTGTGTCCATACAAACTGGCCTCTCTGGGTCGAGGTCGAGGACGCTGCGAGCGCTCGTCAGGGAGTCCAAGCCGATCTGGTTTCCGACGTCGCGCGCCATGACGTGGAAGCAGAAGTCCCTGGCGATGACATAGGTCCTCATGCTCTCGTCGAAGGGCGTTTTAGGCAGGGATATTTCTTGCCTAAAATCTCAAAACTTTTTTTCTCTCTCTCTCTCTTTTTTTTTTTTTTTTTTTTGCTTTCTCAAGCGACCCCCGTAGATGGCTAGACGTGCGCTTGTGTACCGTCACCATGGCAACTGTATGGCATACCGTACTGGTTACAAGCCTTAGAATGCGGGCGCTGGCCAAGATCTCCGCTTACTATTTTATCGGAGAAATTATTTTTTTACGTTGTCTATTTCTGTAATTTCCATAAGATTATTTTTAAGCAATAATAATTAATTGAGAACGAACGAAGGTTATTGGGATTATCGGAATGAAAAAGTTCTTTTTTCTTGTAAATCATGTCATTATAAGGCGAACAATTTATCTCTAACTTTTAAACTCCTTGTCTCTCTTAATCGGGAATATACCTAATATTCAATGAAAAAGAGAAACATTTTAAGTGAAAAAGCCTGAAAAATGATAATAACATTCTTTTGTTGATACTGTATTCAATGACTATTATTTTCGCTTCATAAAATTGTAAATGAGGAAATGGATAGGTCTATATTTTAATTCAGTGACGTTCATTTGTTTTGATAGCGCGTCAGAGTGCAAGCGTTGCCAATCGGAAGTGTGTGTCACTGTTTTAGAGGCACTGAATATGCATATAGGAAAAAAATATAATGCTCTGTAAAGATGTTAGAGTAGATATACTTATTCAAAACACTGTGTTTAAAAATACTCGAATTCAAGTGTAGAATTTTTCGGATTTGACATTCAATGGAGTCCTTGGTGCGGCCTAGTAGCACTGCTCAGGCTCTAGCAATCGTTTTAAGAAGCGCAAGATACAGTTCTTGGCCTCGGAGCAAGAATTCTTAATCAAGCGCTTCCCGGCTTAATCCGCCTATAGTCTTCTCGGGGATGAAGAAGGTCTGCATCTGTATATATGCGTCTATATGTGTGCAAGAGTGTATGTGTGTGTGCTTATGATGATGTGTCTCTGTATCTGTATGCATGTGTGTATCTGTGTCTGTGCGTATGTGTGTTTTTGTTTGTGCGGGTATCTATATATATTTATGTGTGTGTACCTATGTATATGTATGCGGATATGTATATATATGTGTGTATGTGTGTGTGTGTGGTGTGTGTTTATGTGGGTGTGTGTGGAGTGGTGTGCTGTTTTAAGGTATATCTATCTCCCTCCCCCCCTCTCTCTCTCTTTCGCTCTCTCCTTCCCGCTCCCTCATCCTTCTCTCTTTCGTACTGTCTCTCTCTCCTTCGAGAGCGAGAGAGAGAGAGAGAGAGAAGAAATAATGAATATGAAGGAAAGAAAATAAGTAAATCGAATAGAGTGAGAGAGATAGAAAGAAGAGAATGTCAGAGAACCAGACAAAGAGAGGAGAGAGAGAGGAGAGAGAGAGAGAGAGAGAAGAGGAGAGAGAGAGAGAGAGAGAGAGAGAGAGAGAGAGAGAGAGAGAGAGAGAAGAGAGAGAGAGAGAGAGAGAGAAAGAGAGAAAAAAGAAAGAAAGAGAGAAAAACGGAAACAAAAAAAAAGGAAACCCATAACCGCACCCCCTCTCCCCCCTTTTACCCCCCTAACCCCCCCCCAAAAAAAAGTCTCCCCCAACCCAATTCACATAAAAACCCTTCATAATCCGAATCATCTCCCAGGGACGTGATGAAAAGTGTGACAAATTGCTCCTACAGGAAAGTGTGAAATATGAAACGGGCCTAAAGGGTGACTCGAGGGCGACCGGGATGGGAGGAAGGGCCGTCGACTCTATTTTCCTTCTTCTTTTGTTTGTTTCTTTATCTATTCTTGTTCGTGTTATTACTGTTGTTTTGTTGTTGTTGTTGTTATTGGTTTTGCTGGTATTGCTGTTAGTGTTGTTGCTATTATCATCATTGTCGTTATCTTTATCATTATCATAATTATTGTTATCATTATTGCTATCATTATTATCATCCTCATTATTATTATCATTTTTTATCATTATCATTATTACATTATTACTATCATCACTATTATTATCACTATCATCATCCTCATCATTATAAGTGTTATTATTGTTATTACTAATGATATTGTTATTATCATTATCATTAATATTGTTATTGTTATGGTAATCATCATCACCATTATTATTGTGATTATCATTATCATTGATATAATTTTTAATTTCCATTATCAACATCCTCATCATTGCCATTTTTGTTGTTGATATCGATATTATTACCATCATTATCAGTATTGTTATTAATATTATCATTATTATCATTGTTATTATCATTATTTTTGTCGTAAGCGTTATTATTATTATCATTATTATCATAAGCATGATTATTACTAATATTTTTATTGTCATCATTATTATGGTTACTATTATCATTATAATTATTATCATTATCATTATTACCATTATCATCATCATCATTATCACTATCACTATTATTATTATTATCTCTGTCTTGTCTGTCTGTCTATCTATCAATCTGCCTATCTGTCTATCTGTGTCTCTGTATTTTTTCTTCTTGACAGGGGACTTGTGTGTATATATGTGTGTGTGTGTGTGTGTGTGGCGGTCTCTCTCCCTCTCTCTTCTTTTTTATTCTCTTTCTCCCTCTCTCTTCTTTTTTATTCTCTTTCTCCCTCCTCTCCTTTTCCTCTCCCTCCTCTCTTCTCTTTTCTTCCTCTCCCTCTCTCTTCTCATATATCCCCTCACCCCTTCTCTCTCTCTCTCCCTACGCCCTTTCCTCTCCCCCTCTCTCTTCTCCCTCTCGTTCCTTCTCCCTTTTTTATTATCTCTCTCTCTACGTCCCTTCTCTCTTCTCTCTCTTACTTCTTCTTCTCCCTCTCTCTTCTCTCTTCTTTCCCTCTCCCTCTCTCTTCTCTTTTCTTAATTCTCTCTCTCCCTCTCTCTCTTCTCAATTCTCCCTCTCTCTCTCCCTCTTTCTTCTCTCTTCTTTCCCTCTCCCTCTCTCTTCTCTCTTCTTTCCCTCTCCCTCTCTCTTCTCTCTTCTCAATTCTCCCTCTCTCTTCTCTCTTCTTATTCTCTCTTCTCATTCTCCCTCTCCCTCTCCTCTTTCTCTCTCTTCTTTCCCTATCCCTCTCTCTTCTCTCTTCTTTCCCTCTCTCTTTTTTTTTTATCATTTATGAATAGGAGACGGGTGAGGGGAGGGGAGTGCTTAGGACCCCGTGTGAAGACATTAACTTAACAGCTTTAACACGGTTCTGGCGATTCACACGGCGATCCAACTTACAGAAGCAGACATTGCCTATTTAGAATTTATGGCTCGCCGTGAATCCTTCTCAACGAGCGTTCTAAGTCAGGCGTTATTTGCAACAGTCAAGCACAGGGTGACTTATGGTGATTTGCAAGGTACTTAAGAAGGAGTTCCCTGTGATTTATGGACTGCTGTTTACGTTTTTTTTTTTTTTTTTTTTTTTTTTTTTTTTTTTTTTGGGGGGGGTGAGTGTGACTTGATCGGTACTAAAATTAGGTTGGGATTTTATGTTATGTTTTATGGTGGTAGGGGTGAGGTTTAGGGAGTGGGGGGGGGGTGAAAGAATGATATCGTATCTTTCAATTTCTATTTTTTTTTTTTATATAGAATTTTCAGCTTTAACCAGATGTGAGCAATATTTTCTTAGCTTAAAGATCATTATGGGACACAATGAGAGAGAAAAAACAAATACATAAATAAATCAATGAATAGAGAGTATTATCAATAAAAAAAATATCAACTCACTTTCCACTTTTATCTTTCCCAAGAAAAAAAAAGAAAAAAAAAGAAAGTGGAAAAACCAAAGCATTCTATTGAGTTGAATTATAATCAAGTCAAAATCGCAAATCATCATCATTAGTATTATTAATGTTACTATTATTGTTGTTATCATTATCATTATTGTAATTATCATCATTATCATCATCATTATCCTTGTTATTATTATCATGATTATTCTTATCACTTGTTATTAGCATCATTATTTTCATTATCATTATTGTCACTATCATTATCAGTATCAATGATAATGGCTTTCTTTATATCAGAATCATTACTCTATTATCATCACCATAACACGCACAAACACACACAATCACAGGTTTATAGAATTATAAATGTACAGGATATTACATTCGTTTAATCTCATAGAATTCTATAAAATCCTTTAGCCTTTTAAAAGATAATAGCAATTGTGTTGACTGATAGATGCCACTATATCTGATTAAAAAAAAAACGAATGTTTTTGCTTTTGGTGCAATGATATCCACAATCCATTGCTACACACACACACACACACACACATTACATACATACACACACACACACACACACACATACACACACAGACATACACACACACACACACACACACACACACACACACACACACACACACACATATATATATATATATATATACATATCATACATACACACAAATACATTGACCAGTGGACCAATTAATACGCTAAAACAACATAATAATCGTGGTTGTGCTAAGGTCTAAATAAGGGAAAGGCTAGATCAGTAGCAACTCGAGGAGGTGCCATGGCGTCTCATATTGATGACGTCACAAAAGTTGCAATTCTGATTTTGGAAAAAGCACAAAGGGTTTGTTATTCATTTTGGTCTTTCCAATTTTCAAAAAGGATAGAAAATAATTATTTTAATGGTTATATTTTCACTGAACATTCATCAAAATAGCCTTGTGGATGAGAAAAGTGGGCGATTATGTTTATGTATGATTCTGAAGTGGAATTGCTCGCAGAGGGAGTCAAGCTATAGGCCTGTATTTTTTACTCAGCTTGAAGGAATTGAGTATGTCTACTTTTATCATTACCTCCATGCACTCAATGAATTAATGAGAGGTATTTCATTTAATGTGTAGGATACCCAGCCGGGCTATCTTCAGCATAGCACATGTTCGTGTTTACATTTTGTGCAATATCCAACAGTGTTAAAGTTTCAATGGTTTTTCAGGCGTTACTTCACGTCTTGCTTGCCTGTGACCTTATACTTTAGGGCTAACACTGTCACACGCATTACATAAGGCAGAGAGCTTCCTACCTAGGTTGCTAGCTACACCTGCACCTGCAGCGCTGCAACTGTGAACATGTAGTAAAAGCCTACCTAGACTAGGTAAAGCAATCTTGCGGACCTGCGTTCAATCATTCCTTGCATTTGGGCACAGAGTCACAGCAAAGAATATTCATTGTAACAAATGGAATTAAAACTAAATCTGAAATCTTAATCTTAATCTTAAATCTTCCATATTCACCGCTCGTCCAGCAGTGCACGCATTTCGTGGTGGTAGCGACTGATTCGAGTGAAAAATTATCATCATCAATTTCGCAATAGAATTGTCCATTCACTTTTCGGCATAATTCTTGCCAGCAGAGCGAGTTATCCGGCCAGTTCGTGGGTGCCGCCAGAATCAAAACAAACCCTATGTGCTTTTTCCAAAACCAGAATCGCAACTTTTGTGACGTCATCAAAATCTGACGTCATGAACTCCTCGAGTTGCTACTGATCTAGCCTTTCCCGTATAAATAAAGAAGGTCTCGTCTCTAAGCCAATCAGATTCGTCCGTCTCGCGCATGACGTCACGTGGAAGCAAAGGCTGGGGGTTCGACGCCAATCACGCGGTCACTCTCGGATGGACTGTGGAGCCGTAAAGATCTACCTCTCGATTACGTTTTTGCTCGCTTGACTGACTGGGGTAACTGTCAGTTGGTTGGATGCTGGATTGGGGACCGCCCTAAGGATTTTCTTTATATGTAATGATATTGATAAAGATCATTTTAATAATAGTAATAATATTAAAAGTATTGATAAAATTATCAAGATTAATGATAACATCAATATTGATAATGACAGTGATAACAATAATGATGGTTATTACAATGATGGTAATAAGCAGAATGACAATGATAATAATGTCAATAATATTAGTTATGATATTATTATCATTATCATCATTGTTATTATCATTATCATCATTCTTATTACTATGTTATCATCATCATTATTATTGTTACTATCATCAATATTGTTATTATTATATGCGATATATACCTACAAATAATCGTTGATAATCATCTCCAGTACAGTCAGTCCTATGAGCAAATCGTCTGAATGGGCCAGCATCTAAAATCAGTTTAGTGTTTGCTCATTTGCTACCGTTTTCTATTATCTCCTTCCCCAGCCTGCCATTTTCTAAGTCCCCCCTCCCCACCACCCCGTTTTCTTTCTGCCTCCATGTGACGTCATAGGCCTTATCACCCAAAGCTGCGCAGAACTCCGAAGTGACGTGACCTTACCTCTATAGACCTTAGCTTTTGCAGGCGTAAAAGTCAACAGTATATCATAAGTCGTTCTAAAATCACCGAAATATAAATCATGTCGTTAATTGCTTGTTTACTTTTGACGACCAATGAGAAACTGTAGTAATATGCAGGTTTACACACGCCAATGGGACAAATACACACCTCCAGACACACACAGGAAAACATATACTGATATCCATTTATCAAAGGTCTGTAATACAAAGCGCGTCACTTCTAGGTGTATTGCGTAACGTCGCAACTTGTTCCAATAACTTAGAAGACACACATCCAAGTCTTAAAGTCTTTGGCTTCCTCCTCACGAAGGCAAAAAGGCACCTTCGGGAATCGATGAAGATCAGTACGATTTCATTTTTATTTCCAAGAACTTTCATTACTATTAATCGTTCGTTGTTGCCGTCACATTGTCATTTAATTCTCCTTCTGCCATTTCGAAGTTCAGTTGACGGATAGTGTTTTTTTCTTTCAGAGATGGATAGATATAGAATTAAGTGGTGTTTAGAGAAATTAAATGGGAAAGTCTTTGTCCGTATATATGAATAGATGTTAGGTCGTTATCATGAATAAGGATGAATAAACCACACACACACACACACACACACACACACACACACACACACACACACACACACACACACACACACACACACACACACACACACACACACACACACACACACACACACACACCACACACACACACTCATATACATACATACATTTATGCATACATAAATACAGTCACCGCAAAAAAAAAAAAAAGTCAAAATCACCACAAGCAACAATAATGATCCTATAGTCGTGTATCATATTACAAGGTTTGGAAGGCGATAAAACGGATTCATGCTCTTTAATGTCTTCATTAGTTTTTTTTTTTTTTTTTTTTTGTCATTTACCTTTGGCTTTAATACAAATTTTAGGCGATGAGTCTTACTGTCCGTTTTTTTTTTTTTTTTTTTTTTTTTTTTTTTTTTTTTTTTTTTTAATGTCGGGTCCGTTGTGGTCCAGAACCCGCGAATTTTCTCAAAGCATCAGCGCTTAAAACAGGGAGGTTTCCAGTTTCCTTTCCGTCTGATTCCACAAGTTCTCAATCGGATTTGGATCTGGGCTATGGTCGGGGCCCTTCTCTCGTCTGCATCGGGCGCTCATACAATCTCTCTCGCTCTTTTTATTCTGTTTGTCTCTCTCTCTCGCTCTTTTTATTCTGTTTGTCTCTCTCTCGCTCTTTTTTTCCTCTGTTTTCTCTCGCTCTTTTTTTCTCTGTTCTCTCGCTCTTTCCTCTCTGTTTGTCTCTCGCTCTTTCTTTTTTCTGTTTGTTTCTCGCTCTTTCTCTTCTCTTTGTCTCTCGCTCTTTCTTTTCTCTGTTTGTCTCTCTCTCGCTCTTTCTTTTCTCTATTTGTTCCTCGCTTTCGTTTCTCTGTTTGCCTCTCGGTCTTTCTTTTCTCTGTTTGTCTTGCTCTCACTCTTTTTTTTTTCTCTGTTTGTCTCTCGCTCTTTCTTTTCTCTGCTTGTCTCTCTCTCGCTCTTCCTTTGCTCCATTTGTTTCTCGCTCTTTCTCTTCTCTTTGTCTGTCTCTCCCTCTTTCTTTTCTCCTTCACTTTTCTTGCTTTGTGGCATGGGTCACTCTCTTGCAAGAAATACGCACCGTCGTGATACCCGTAGAATGGTAACATATAACACCTTCACATACAAATTACTACTCACGGTCACATTTGGTTTCTAGAAAATACTAGTCCCTAGTTACCTGTTCCCCGCTGAAAACCCTCCACAAAGAACTCCTAGATTGACAAAAAAGAAAAGAAAAAAGAAAGAACAAAATAAAACAGGGAAACTTATGCAGGGAGTGTGAATTACGGTTAAATCTTGTATAAGACTGGAAGAGCCCCAATATTCTACGATATCCAGTGTCAAGTCTAAATCAAACAGTATATGTATATATGTATATATATATATATGTATATATATGTATATGTGTGTGTGTGTGTGTGTGTGTGTGTGTGTGTGTTGTGTGTGTTGTGTGTGTGCGTGTGGTGTTGTGTATGTGTTTGTATGTGTATATATATATATATATATATATATATATATATATATATATATATATATATATATATATATATATATGGTAGATAAACATAGATATAAAGACAGATAACTAAAGATAGAAGATAGATAAATATTTTATTCATCATTCATGAAAAACAAACAGACCGACAACAAGGTCCAGCCTTGAATTAATTTGAAATAACCGGTAGTTACATACTTTCAGAAATTAGTGAAGTTAATTACTTGTAGGGCCTATAATTACCATAGTTATGAGATTTCAACTCAAGCCTATAAATCTGGAGGTGTGTAATCTGGAAGTCTGAATTTCACCTGAAAATAATCCATTATATTTGAAATTAGAGCTGTTGTTATGTAATTTTGTATAGAAGATTAATTTCGGTACATATTTCAAACAATCTTGGTTTAGTTAATTTTGTATGTTTGTGTTTATATGTGTCTGTGTGTATGTGTGGGTGTGGGTGTTCATCTATCGATCTATCTATTTGTTCATCTATCTAAATAGATTTATCTATCTATCTATCCAATCCATCTAAATATTCATCTATCTATACATATGCACACGCACGCCACCACACGTACACACACACACACACACACACACACACACACAACACACACACACACACACACACACACACACACACACACACACACACACACACACACACACACACACACACACACCACACACACACACACAGCACAGTATATTCCCAATTTGCTCCCGCCATCTCCATCTGGTCACGTGATTACCACAAGGGACCCGGCGCCATTACGGAGCGAGAGAGAGGCTGGAAGGCCGGAAAACGTCTCTAAGATCTTCGAGAAACCGAGAGAGCCGCTCGAGGGAAAGTGACTGCGGCGAAAACTGACGGAGGACTTCTGTTGACTTGTGGTCTTGGGGGTGGGAGGGTGGGGGATTCCTTCTTATTCTTCTTTCCTTTTTTTGTCTCTCATTTTCTGTCTTCCTTTCGTTTTTTTCTTTTTTTATTATTGTTGCTCCCTTGTCTTTTTCGATTTTTTTTTTCGTATTCGCTTTTTCTTTCTTTCCGCCTTTCTTCTCGCTCTACTCTCTCTCTCTCTCTCTCTCTCTCTCTCAGTCTCTCTCTCTCTCCTCTCTCTCCTCCCTCTCCCTCTCTCTCTCTCTCTCTCTCTCTCTCTCTCTCTCTCTCTCACTCCCCTCCCCCTCTCTCTCTTTCTTCCCCTTTGCCTCTCTTAGGAAAACCATCTTTAAACTGAAGGAATTCTACCAGTGATGCATCAAGATATAGAAATAATCAAGCGGACAGATACATAGATAGATAAATAAACATGATAAAATAGATAGACCGATTTAGATAGCTAAACAGAGCGAGATAGATAGATAAATGATAGACAGATAGAGAGATAGACACATGAATGGTAGACAGACAGAGATAGACAGATAAATGATAGACAGACAGACAGAAAAGATAGACAGATAAATGATAGGCAGACAGAGAATTAGACAGATAAATGATAGACAGACAGAGAGATAAACAAACAAATGATAGACAGACGGAGAGATAGGCAGATAAATGATAGACAAACAGACAGAGAGATAGACAGATAAATGATAGA
>NW_020872749.1:604864-609864 GCF_003789085.1 Penaeus vannamei | reverse complement strand
TGGATATTGTCGATATCATAATCCGTTTAAGGTTTAGGTTTGAATAGTGATATGTCGGTAAGTTCATATTCGGCTGGTAAAAAAAAGAAAAAGAAAATAGAAAAGAAAAGAAAAGAAAAAATCTTATATGCGGACCTCGTCGCCGGAATTAACAAAGTTCTTTGAAGAATGAAATATGGAATTTTATGACGATATCAAACAGGAAGCCGTCATTTCATAACAAAATTAAGATGCAATAAATTGTGCAATATGAACCACAACCTAAAAATTTGTTTTATAAATGTCTCACAAAATTTCAGTTTGTGAACTGTGTACATACATAGAGAGAGAGAGAGAGAGAGAGAGAGAGAGAGAGAGAGAGAGAGAGAGAGAGAGAGAGAGAGAGAGAGAGAGAGAGAGAGAGAGAGAGAGGGGGGAGAAAGAGCGAGAGAGAGAGAGAGACCCTTCTAACTACTATATAATGAAAACCTATTAATAAAACCTATTAAAGATTTACCTATTAATAATATTAATAATCAATAATAAAACCTATTAATAATTTCACCAAGTTTTTTATGCATTAAACAATTACGTTACAGAGAAACTTCGATAGAAAGGCTATGTGCATTGGGGAGGTAGAATGATCAAAGGAACAGCCACACTGACGGAGTAACTAATGGCAACCCATCACAGGCCGTTCCTTGCCCTCTCTGCTGTCGATAATGTAAATATTTGGGAACGGTAAGCAATATTGGTAGGGAATACTATCCTCTTTATGACAACTACTACCCGATGGTGGTTTGAAAAAGAAAGAAAGAAAGAAAAAAAGAAAAAAAAAGTTGACACTGGCACCTGACCGAGTGGCTGTTCCCTTGAGCATTTGTACTACTTAGTTTTATGAATTATATCTCAATGTGTAATGTATTTGGTACATGTAGACCAATATTTACCGGTTATATTACATACATTTGGGTTTCAATCATTCTGTTTGGTTACTATTTGTTATATATATTTGTTATAATTTAGTCTACACTCGAGCATAGGGTATCCTCTTTAACTTCGACCGTAATACGATCTGTGTTTGACATTTTAGTATATTTTCCAAAATGCTAATTCTACTTCAACTAATACTACTAAAAGATAAATAAATAACAAAAAATAGACAAAAATTATTGTTTATTTTTCGCATTTTTAGCATTGTTACCCAGAAGTGCAGGTCTGGTTCGCACACAATAAACCTATTGTATGTATATATGAACAGCAACACAAGCACTCCTTTAGCCAATCAGCTTCTTCGTTAGAGAAAAGGGGGTGTGGCTTCTGGGCATATACTGTATAAGATAAGGTAGTAGTGGTAGTAGTTAGAAGGCTCTCTCTCTCTCTCTCTCTCTTTCCTTCTCTCTCTCTCTCTCTCTCTCTCTCTCTCTCTCTCTCTCTCTCTCTCTCTCTCTCTCTCTCTCTCTCTCTCTCTCTCTCTCTCTCTCTCTCTCTCTCTTGACAAAATACACAGGAAAGTAGTGAGCACCTTGGTATATCTTAATCATATAAAAAATCAAATCACTAGTGAAACTAGAATCATGGTTGTACAAATTCTAGTTGTAAGCATTATCAACTGTTCAAATATTTGGGGTTCGACTAACAAAACCCAAATGCAAAAAGTACAAAAATGACAAAACTCTGCTGCAAGAGTTACATTAGGTAATATCAGTAAACTTGATCACATTAGCCTGCATATCCAAAAATTAAAATGGTTAAAAGTCCAACCTAAATGCAGTTATGACACATGTGTATTCATCTACAAGCTCATTCATGGGAATTATCCGCAATGGTTAATGCCCTTGCAAACTGCAGGGACCACATCTGGTGTCGTGACACGCCAAGTAAATTCTCTTTATGTTAAGAGATCGAGGACTGACAAATGGAAATACGTGGACCCAAGTTATGGAACATGTTACCAGATAATATAATAGTCATTCATGGCTTTTGTAATTTCAAAACGAAATTTTTAAACCTATTAAATAATCAGTTGTAAATATGAATGTATTTATGTAAAGAATAACCATTATAATTAATGGAATAAAGTGTTTTGACTTTGATTTTGACACACTCTCTCTCTCTCTCTCTCTCTCTCTCTCTCTCTCTCTCTCTCTCTCTCTCTCTCTCTCTCTCTCTCTCTCTCTCTCTCTCTCTCTCTCTCTCTCTCTCTCTCCTCATCTCGTCTCGTCTCCTCCGCTAAATTTCTCCGTCTCTCCATTTATCACGATTCAACTTCCGCGCTGATATCAATAGGGGGGGGGGGGGTAGAGAAGGGGTATGAAAGGGGGAGGGCGGGAGTGGAGACGGGGGAGAGGGGGAGGGGGGGAGAAAGGGTTATCATAGGGGGAGGGTAGGAGGGGAGACGGGGGAGAGGGGAGGGGGGAGGGGAGAAAGGGGGAACATCAAATGGGGAAGGGAGGGAGAGGAGGAGGGAGGGAGGGGAGGCTGATAAACTAAATTCCCTCTGACATCTTCACTTGCCTTCAGAAGACTCATTAGCTGAATGGCGGAGATGAGAAGAGAGAAGGGAGAGAGAAGGAGAAGGAAGAGGGACAGAGGAGGAGAAGGGAGAAGGGAGAGAGAAGGAGAAGGAGGAGGGACAAAGGAAGAGAAGGGAGAGAGAAGGAGAAGGAGGAGGCACAGAGGCGAAGGCAGAGAGGGGGAGGGGAGAGAAGGAGGGATAGGGGGAGAGGAGAGAGGAGCAGGAAGCAGGGGGGAGAGGACTAGGGAGAGGGAGAGAGGAGGAGAAGGAAAAGAGGAAAAGGGAGAGAAGGACTAGGGAGAGGGAGAGAGGAGGAGAAGGGAGAGGGAGAGAGGAGGAGGAGAAGGGAATAGAGAGAGTAGAAGCTGAATGGCGGAGATGTGGGGGGAGAGGGAGAGGAGGAGAGGGGGGAGGAGAGGGAAGGAGGAGAGGGAGAGGGGAGAGAGGATGGGGAGAGAGGGGAGAAGTGGAGAGTGGTATGAGGATGAGGTATGGGGAGACGGGGAGAGAAGGGAGAAGGAAGAGGGGAGAGGGGAGGGGGAGTGGAGAAGGGTGATGAGGAGAGGAAAAGAGAGAAAGGAGTGGGGGAGAGTGGTATGTGGATGGAGAAGGGGTGACACGGGGAGAGGGCTAGGGAGAGGGAGGAGGAGAAGGGAGAGGGGGAGAGGAGGAGGATCAGATAGGGGGAAGAGGGGAATGAATCTAGGGAGGGAGGGGAGGGAAGGGAGAGAGATAAGGGGAGAGAAGGGACGGGAGAGGGGAGATGGTGGAAGATGAAGTGGAGAGAGGAAGAAGAGAAAAGAGAATGAGGAGGAAGGAAGGACGGGAATTGGAAAGATGGAGATGGAGGAAGGAGGGAGAGTCCTTGGAATTAAGGAAAAGGGGGAGAATGAGGGAAGATGGGAGAAGGAAGAGAAGTGGGGTTGGGAGAAGGGGAAAAAGGGAGGAATGGGGGAGGATGGAGAACTGGAGGAGAGCCGTGGGGTTAGAAAAAGAGAATAAGGGAGAAAAGAGGGAGTTTTGAGAGACACGGGTTGGAGGAGGAATAAAAAGGGGAAATGAAAAATGACGGAGGAGTGGAATGAGAGAGAGAGAGAGAGAGAGAGAGAGAGAGAGAGAAGAGAGGAGAGAGAGAGAGAGAGAGAGAGAGAGAGAGAGAGAGAGAGAGAGAGAGAGAGAGAGAGAGAGAGAGAGAAGTCTGGATGTTTGTTTTGGATTTCGAATATTGCTTTTTCATTCTTTTTTTGGGGGGGGTCTCTCTTTCTCTCTATTTCTCTCTCTTCCTCTTTCTACGGTCATTTGATGTGCTCTGTTTTTTCAATTTTGTTTGCTTGTTTTCCCTCTGTTTTTGTGTGTTTTCCTCTCTTTATCATTATTTTAATTTCAATATTTTGGTTTGGCGATGAATTATTTTTTTATTATCTTTTATGTATTTCCATACACCTTTTCTTGATACTTCTTCCCCTTTCTCTCTCTATTTTTCCCATTTTCCCTTTTTATCTTCCTCTTTCTCCCATCATTCCCTCTTCCTTCTCTCCCGCATTCTCTCCTCTCCATCATTCCCTCTTCCTCTTTCTCTCTCCCATGTGTCCACTGTCCTCTTCCCCTTTCTCGCCCATTCTTCCCTTTTCTTCTTCATCTTGCTTTTATCTTCCTCTCTCTTTCGCCTTCTTCCTGAATGAGGTTCGAGAAGAATCGATGGACTGAGGCAGAATTTAGAACGAATATTAATCTTACAGGTGTTTTTTTTTTTCTTCTTTTTCACGCCCAGAATAGAAAAAAATGGACAAAAGAAAAAGAAAAAAGAGAGAAAAAAATCACCCCCCCGCCGAAAAAAATGCTTTTATGAACGATCCTTCAAAGCAAGAGGTAAGAAAAAAAGGCCATAAACATCATTTCCTTAAGAAATCTTTAGCTCAAAAGCTAAAGGGAAAAGCCGAGAATATACCTTGATTTTTTTACCCTAAACGGATCGTCTAAATAAATTAAAATAGCCATGAATTTCTCCTCCAGAAGATTTTTTTTTTATCAAGAAGTGAAAACGATAGCCTAAAATCGCAAAAGATATATTTTCCTTATCTAGTTCCAAAACTCTACAATAATGCATTATATTTCTTATTCTAAACTAATCTTAAATTCGTCAAATATTATACCATCTCTCTCTCTCTCTCTCTCTCTCTCTCTCTCTCTCTCTCTCTCTCTCTCTCTCTCTCTATATATATATTATATATATATATATATATATATATATATATATAACACACACACACACACACACACACACACACACACACACACACACACACACACACACACATATATATATATATATATATATATATATATATATATATATATATATATATATATATATATATACATACATACATATAATTGTTTTCCTAAGCAAATCTTAAAAATCCTAAAATAGTGTGGAACAACAATAAATTCATTTTCCTAGCGAAATCCTAACATCTTCAAACAGTATTCTTATCTCAAAGTA
>NW_020872749.1:590584-595584 GCF_003789085.1 Penaeus vannamei | reverse complement strand
TGCCAAAAAGCATACGGTTACGAAATGGAACTTACAGTTGACTACTATATGTAATAACACATTTGTTGACTAAGCGAGTATTTCTGGCAGGTACTTATTAACTGTGGCAAGGGTCAGTTAAGTTTTGTCATGACTGGCTAATATTCGTGACTGGTTTAATGACAAATACCAGATGGTTTAAGCGAGCAGACACGACAAACTTGACTTGTATGCTTTGCAATTAAAGGATCATTGATATTTACATATATATATATATATATATATATATATATATATATATATATATAATATATATATATATATATATATATATATATATATATATAATATATATATATATATATATATATATATATATATGTATATAGTAATATATATAGATATATAGATATATAGATATATATGTATATATATATGTGTATATACATATATATATATATAATATATATATATATATATATATATATATATAGAGAGAGAGAGAGAGAGAGAGAGAGAGAGAGAGAGAGAGAGAGAGAGAGAGAGAGAGGAGAGTGAGAGAGAGAGAGAATGTATATATATGTATGTACACACACACACACACACACACACACACACACACACACACACACATACACACACACACACACACACACACACACACACACACACACACACACACACACACACACACACACACACACACACACACACATACACACCACATATACATATATATATACATACATATATATATATATATATATATATATATATATATATATATATATATATATGTATGTATGTATGTATGTATATATGTAAATACATATGTATATGCATTTGCCGAGGGCGTTTCTGACGAAGAAGTTCGCTTTCAGAATGTAGGAGTGAAATTTCGATGCTCATTGTGGAAAAAAGGCTGATAGTAACCCCTCAAAATAGAAAATCATGATTATAGAGGAATGAATGAAATTAATTGATACTTGCACGCATACAAAAAGGAAAAGAAACGAAGGGGGTAAATGAGAAAAAAATAGAAAGAAAAAATCAGCAAAAACAAGTGACGCGCGAGTTTGAAGATGACCCAGCAAGCACTATGAGCTGACCCGGACCGGTGACCTTGCTTGCTATTCGGGTTTTTACTATAGTTTGGGAAAAACTTGTCGCTCATGTCTTTTCTTTTCTTTTCTGGTTTCCATTTTTGAATCTTGTATTTTACTATAAAAAAATGTGTTTCTCTTCAGTAGAATAAAGGTGTGAAATAAAGAAAAAAAATATTTCAGGAACTTGCTTAGCTTGTTATTTAAAAAAAATAAAAAGGTAATGTCCTGCAGCGAAAAAAGTTAAATCTGTCATTCTTTGACGGAAGATCTTAAAGGAGAAAGAACTCCAAGCTTTCTCTTTCAACTCTCCTGCAGGATTTTTTTTTTCTCTCTCTTCATAGTGCATCTATATCCCTGTATAAATTTATAGATTTACATATACCTACAAACACACACACACGCACACACTCACACACACATACACAAATAAATAAATACAACAAAACAGCCACATGTGTTGAGTACGTTTTCCACAAAAAATAAATTAATAAAAAGTAAAAAATAAGACAAAGAAAATCATGCTTATAAAGGAATGAATGAATTCAATCGATGTTTACACGCATGCAAAAAGAAGCAAAAGAAACGAAAGAGAAAAAAAATCATGAAGAAAAATGAGGAAGAAAAAAGTTAAAGAAAAACATTAGCAAAAACAAGTGAAAAGCGAGTTTGAAGATGACCCAGCAAGCACTATGAGCTGACCAGAGGCTGTGACCTTGCTTGCTATTCGGGTTTTGCTATATTTAGTTTGGGAAAACCTTGTTATTTAATGCCAATAAGATATTACTCTTTTCTTTTCTCGTTTCAATTTCTGAAACGGTAGAAAAATGGCTCAGGATTTTATTAAAATTGGTTGATTTGAAAGGGAGATGATTTTTTTTTTCTGATAGAAGAAAGACGTAGAGAAAAAATGATAAGACAATTCCAGTTGTTTGTAAAATCTTGCTTAACTTGCATTATAAGTCTAAACAAAAGGGAAAGCCATGAAGGGAAAAATAGGTGGAATCTATAATTTTTTGTCGGATCTTATAGCAGGTTTTAAAGAACTTGCTGAACATATTTCTCTATTTATAGTCTACCTAAGCACATACACACACACACACACACATATATATATATATATATATATATATATATATATATATATATATATATATATATATATATATTATATATATATATATATGGTATATATATGTATATATGTATATATATGTGTGTATGATTGTTGTGTATATATGTATGTATAATATATATATATATATACATATATATACATATATATATATATATTATATATATATATATATATATATATATATATATATATATATACATATATATATATATACATATATATATACATATATATTATATATATATATATATATATATATATATATATATATATATATATATATTATATATATATACATATATATATATATATATATATTAATATATATATATATATATATTATATATATATATAAATATATATATACATATATATATATATATATATATATATATATATTATATATATATATATATATTTATATATACATATATATATATTATATATATATATTATACATATATATTATAATATACATATATATATATATATATATATATATATATATATATATATGTATGTATGTATATATACACATATACACACAAATATGCACATGGAGAATTCCGCAAACAGACGCAGTTGCCGAGGCGTTTTTGACGAAGAAGTTCGCTTTCAGAATGTAGAGCGAAATTTCGATGCTCATTGTGGAAAAAAAAAAAAAAAAAACTGATAGTAACCCTCAAAATAGACAATCATGATTATAGACGAATGAATGAAATTAACTGATGCACGCGTACAAAAAGAAGGAAAAGAACGAAGGGGGGGAAAATGAAAAGAAATATTCAAGAAAAAAAAAAATCCGCAAAAACAAGTGACGCGCGAGTGTGAAGATGACCCAGCAAGCACTATGAGCTGACCCGGACCGGTGACCTTGCTTGCTATTCGGGTTTTTGCTATTTTCAGTTTGGGAAAAACTTGTTGCTCAGTGTCATTTTTTTCTTTTCTTTTCTGGTTTCCATTTTGAAACGTTAGAAAAAGGCCTTGTATTTTACTATTAAAAATGTTTCTCTTCAGTAGAATAAAGCTGTGAAATGAAGAAAAAAAAATATTTCAGGAAACTTGCTTAGCTTGTTATTTAAAAAAAAATAAAAGGTAATGTCCTGCAGGGGAAAAAATTAGTTAAATCTTGTCATTCTTTGACGGAAGATNGAGACGTAGGAAGGGGAGAGTATGAGGTAAAGAAAAAGAAAGAGAGAAGAGTCAAGAAAGAAATATGATGGAATGGACAGAGCCGAAGAGGAAAAGAAAAAAAGAGCCACAAGAAAGAAAGAAAGACGAAAAAAATAACAAATGAAAAGGGAAGAGGCGAATGCCATTGAGACGAAGCGGAATATGAGAGGAATACCATGAGAAGGGAAAAAGAAGAAAGAGGGAGGAGAGAGAGAACGAGGGATGAAAGAGAGAGGAGAGAATGAGAGTCAGGGGGAGACGAGGAAATCGGTCTGCTGGGTTAGCAAAACACTGGCACTGAGAAACCACATTTTATATAGCACTTTGTTCTTGTAGTCTATAACCTAAGTGCCTTTTTGGCCTCTAACTCACTCCCCGGCCTTGCCCTCCTCCCTTTCTCTGTCTGTCTATCTGTCTGTTTCTTTCCCTGTGTGTCTGTCTGTCTGTCACTCGTTTCTATAAAATCTGCTTCTTTTTGTTGCAGTATTTTAAGTTTACGCAAAAAAATTGGAACATTTCGATAAACTCCCTCTTGCTGCTTTGTATTATTCCTTTTCTTTTCTTTTTGCTTTTTGCTGCTTCATTTTGCCTTTTTTGTTATTTACGATTATTGCTATGGCGATTAACGATAATGTGCTTTATTATCTTCACAACTATTGATGGAGAAGAATTGATGACGATGATTTGAATGAAAGTTTATTTATAATGTGGAAATGATATTAATTTATCAAAAACAATTAATGATAAATGAATAGATAATGATAATAACAATTATCCATTAGAACCATGTTGCCTATAAAAAATTATGAACCATGGATACTGGCATTTTTTTTTATTGTTTTGTTAATTTAATTATCTTACGCTTTTTTATCTTATTTTTCTTTCTATCTGTCCTTTTTCTCCCGTTCCTGGTTTTCTTTATCCCCCCTCCCTCGTCCCTACCACTCCCTCCCTCTAACTCCCTTCCCTCGCCCACCTTTCCTTTCTCCCCTTCTCCCTTCTCTCCCCCTTCCCCCTCCCCTTTATTCCCTTCCTCCATTTCGTCTCGCCTTCCCCCTCCCCTCCCACCTTCCAACTCCCCTCCTTCCCTCTCCCTCCCCCCTCTCCCTAATCCACCCTCCTTTCCTCTCTCCCTTCCCTCACTCTCTCCCCTTCCCTTTTCCTTTTTTCATTCCCCTCCCTTCTCTTCCTCCCCTCTCCTATCCACCCTCCTCCCTCTTCCCTTCCCTATCTCCCTCCCTTCCATTATCCCCCCTCCCTTCTCTCCCTCCCCTCTCCTTAATCCACCCTCCTTTCCTCTCTTCCCTTTCTCCCCATCTTCCCTTCCCTTCCTTTCTTCCCCTTTCTCCCCTTCCTCAAAAAAGAAAATCCGACCACCACACTTCCGATCATAACTTCCCGGTTTTTAACAAGTTTATACAATACATAAATGTCAAATAGATACAATAAATAAATGTCATAGATACAATAAATAACGATTAAATCATAAATATAAATAATAAATAAGTAAATAAATAATAAATTAATAACATAAATAATAAAATATAAAATAAATGTTAATACAACATCTAAAATTCGAAACAAAGCCATCTTTACTAAAAACAAAA
>NW_020872749.1:583084-585584 GCF_003789085.1 Penaeus vannamei | reverse complement strand
ATTGGGGGAGGAAGAGAAGGAGAAGGCGGAGGAGGGGAGGAGTGGGAAAGTGGGGAGGAAGAGGGAAGGGGAGGGGGAGGAGTGGGGTGGGGAAGCCCGAGGGGAGGGAGGGAGAGTGGGAGGAGTGGGATGGATGAAAGGGGAGGAAGAGGGGAAGAGGGGATGGGGATGGAAGAGGGGAAGCGGGAGGAGTCGGGAGTGGGAGGAGTGGGGAGGACAGAGGGAGAGTGGAAGTGGGAAGGGAGAGTTTGGGGATAGGAGGAAGAGGGTGAGGGGAGAGGGATGGGGGAAGGAGTGGGGAAGAGGGGATGGGGGAAGGAGTGGGAGTGGGAAGGAGTGGGGGAGGGGGGGGGAGGAGTGGGAGTGGGGATGGGGGATGGAAGAGGGGAGGAGTGTGGGATTTGGGGAGGAAGGGGGAGGAGTGGGGATGGGGAGGAGTAGGGAGGGAAGGGGGAGGGGAGAAGTGGAATTGGGGAAGAGGAGGGAGGGGAGGGGGAAGAAGAGGGGAAAGGGGGAGGAGTGGGCGTTGGTGGGGAGAGGGAAAGGGGAGGGGGTGGAGTGGGATGGGAGGAAGGAGGGGAGGGGGAGAGGGGAGGAGTTGGAAGGGAAGGGAGAGTGGGGGATGAGGAGGAAGAGGTAGGGAGAGGGATGGGGAGGAGTGGGGAAGACCGGGGATGGGGAAGGTAGTGGAGTGGGGAAGGGTGGGGGGGAGGGGGGGGAGGAGTGGGAGTGGCATGGGAAGGAGAGGGGGAGGATATTGGGATGGGGAGGAAGAGAGGGGAGAGTGGGGGATGGGGAGGAAGAGGGGAGGAGAAAGGGGCGGGAAGAAGTGAATTGGGGAAGAGGAGGGGAGGGGAGGCGGGAAATGGAAGGGAGGGGAGGGAGGAATGGAGTGTGGTGAGGGAGACGGGAAGGGGGGGGTGGAGTGGGAAAGATGGGGGAGGAAGAGGGAGGGGGAGCGAGGAGTGAATTGGGGAAGAGAGAGGGAGGGGGTGGAGAAGAGGGAAGGGGGAGGGAAGAGGGGGGGAGGGTGGGAGGAGTGGGGAAGAGGAGGGGAGGGGGAAGAGGGGAGGGGTGGGGAAAGGAAAAGGGGAGGGAAAAGGGAGGAAGGATTGGGGAAGAGGAGTGGCACAAGGGGGGTGGGGAGGAGATAGATAGATTAGAAAACATATATATTTGTATCCCGCTTTTTCTCTTCTCTCTCTCTTCTCTCTCTACTCTCTCTCTCCTCTCTCCTCTCTCCATCTCCTCTCTATATCCTCCTTTTCTTCCCCCTCCCTTTTTTCTCCCTTTCTCCTCCTTCCACCCCCCTATCTCTCCTCCTCTGTCTCTCTCATCCTCCCTTCCTCTGTCCCTTCTCTCTCTTTCTTCCTCCCCCTTTATCTCTCCTCCTCCGTCTCTCTCATCCTCCCTTCCTCTGTCCCTTCCGCTCTCTGGGATACATATGTCATACATGTTCCTTCACTTATATAATTCCTTGTTTAAAGGCCTAAATCGTCTCTTTTTCTCTCGCTTTTCCCTCATCCCTTATCCTCTCTTCCCCTCCTCTTACACCTTTCGTTATTTCCCCCCTTTGCTTTTCTCCCCTCCTTTGGTTTTTTTTGGTTTTTTAGTATCCTCTCCTTATTTTTAGTCCTAGTTTTCTCTGGTATCTCCTTCCCTTCCTCCTTTAGTTCCTAGTTACTGTAACATATCCTTCTCTTCTCTCTTCTAACCTTCATTTTCTCACTCTCCCGCTCTTCCAATTTCTGTTTTAATTTCTCTTATTTATTTTCCATTGTCTCTTCCACCTTTTTTCTTCCCTTCTTCTTCTCTCTTTTCTCATCTTTATCTCCTCTTTCTCCAGCTGCACTACCTGTCCTCCGGCTCCTCTTCTTCCTCTTCCATTTCTTCTCCTCTTCCTCCTTCCTTCCCATCTTCCGTTCTCACCTTTCTATCTAATTACCTAAAATTTCTGTCTCTATCTCTCCTGTGCTCTTCTTCCTCCCTCCCTTTTTTTTTTTTTCTTTTTTAAACGTATCTCTTCCGCTTCTTCCATGACTCTCCTCTCCACTAGTCTTCTTCCTTCTTCTTATCCTTATCCCCATTTTTTTTTCTCCACTTTCTCCTCTTCCTTCCAATATACTTCCTCTCGCCCCTTCACTACATCTTCACTCTTCATCCTCCTCCTTCCTCTTCTTATCCCCTCTTCGTCGCACTTCCTCCTCCTCTCCTTTCTTCCTCCCCTCCTACCTACATCTCCACTTTCTTCCAACTTACTTCTTGTCCCTCTTTACTACTTCTTCGGTCTTCCTTTTTCGTCCACTCTCCTTCCTCCACCTGCTTCCTACTTCTCCTCACTTCTTCCTCCCTTCTCTCTCTCCCCTAATTCTCTTCAAACTCTACCTTCTCCCCCTCCAGTTCTTCCTCCCTCCTGTCCTTCCCCCTCCACCTCGCCCCCCCCCCCCTAGTTTTCTACAGGCCCCTCACCCTCTCCCTCTTCTTCTTCTCCCACTTCTTC
>NW_020872749.1:575584-580584 GCF_003789085.1 Penaeus vannamei | reverse complement strand
ACGGGCGCGGGCCGGCGCGACTGCGGGCGGAGGGTGAGAATTACCCTTGAATGGAACGGGCTCGGCGCCTGCCCGTCTTCGCTTTCATTTGGGGCTTTTCTTTCGCTTGCATTTTATCCATTTTCCCTCCATTCTCTATCCGTCTGTTTCTTTCTCTCTCTCTCCTCCTTCCCCCTCTCCCTCTCTCGTTCTCTTTCCCTCTTTCACCTCCCTCCTCCCTTGCCCCTTTGCTCGCTCCCTTCCTCCTTGTTCTCGGGGATGGTCACTTGGTTAGTGTGCTAAGTATTTTCTAGACGATCCTTTTAACATGGATGCGCTTGTGCCTCAGTGTTCAGAAGTTACAATACATGATTTGATAGATGTATGCACAGCGAGAGAGACTTACGCACACATGCTCAGGCGGTCGCACGGACTTGCATCCCTTGTTTCCCTTTGCGCAAACACGTTTTTATCTTCCTCATCCTCCTTCCCCTTCCTTCCTTCCTTCCTCCCTTCCTTCGTCCATACCTCCCTTTTCTCCCTTTTCTCCCTCTTCCACCTCACCATCATTTTCCTCCTCCATCCCTACCCCTTTTCCTCCCCCAACGTTTCACTTCCCCTTCCCATTCCCTCTTCTCTATTCGTTTTCTTTCGGACTTCTTCCCTAGTTCACGAATCTTTCGTGATGCAATTTAGAAAAAAAAAGTGCAAGTAGACCTATTCGTTAATAATATTTCAAAAACGAATACGGGCCCCACACCAGTTACGAGAGCTGGCGGGAAGCGAGCCTTCCCATGAATGAACACGGGGAGGCGCATGGAAGTGACACTCCACCATAGCTGGCATACCGGGGCGGAGTGAGGTGGTGCATGCCAGCGGTTAATTAAGCCGCGTCGTCAGCGATGTCTGCATGCTCGTTTAAAGGGCTGGAGAGAGAGAGAGAGAGAGAGAGAGAGAGAGAGAGAGAGAGAGAGAGGTGAGTCGTGTGTGAGGTGTGTGTGTTGTGTGTGTGGTGTGTGTGTGTGTTGTGTGTGTGTGTGTGTGTGTGTGTGTGTGTGGATGTGTGTGTGTGTGTGATCTTGTGTGTGTCTGTGTTGTGTCTGTGTCTGTGTCTGTGTTCTGGTGTCTGTGTCTGTCTGTGTGTCTGTGTAGATTTATATTAGTACGTGTGTGTGTTGTATGTGTGTGTGTGTTGTATGTGTGTGTGGGGATATGGATTGGGTCTGTATGCGGGAGTATGGTTGCGTGCACGATAGAGAAATGATAATTTTCCACTCTGTTGCATACGGCACATGTACTGTGCGTGTGCTCTAGTATATATTCATATTTTGGTGGCTTGCTCAATATTTAATTTTCATTTTTTATTGTTTCATTCGTCATATATCACATTTTACTTATACATAGCCTATAAAAATTCTAGCTACGTGGAATCATGTTCAGATCATTGCTTCTGCATTTAGCTATTTTAATACATACCATGCGTTTGTACCGATATTATGTATATATGCATACATTGTATATGTGTATGTCCTTATGCACGTACAACATTTCCCTTAAAGGGATGTGCAGATCTTGACATGATTGATACTTGATTTACCAGTATGTCACAGTCGGTTTTGTGTATGTGAGAGGGGAAAGGGGGAGAGTAGAGAGATGAGGGATAGGGAGAGGGAGGGGAGGGAGAGGAGAGGGAGAAGGAAGAGGGCGGGAGGAGGGAGAGGGAGAGGGAGGGGAGGGAAGAGGAGGAGCGAGGGGGAGGGAGAGAGAGACCGGCAGGGGAGGGGATGGAGAGGGAGGGACGAAGGCGGAGGGTAGGAGAGGGAGAGAGAGGGCGGAGGAGGAGAGGAGAGGGAGAGAGAGGCGGAGGGAGAGGGGAGAGGGAAGAGAGAGCGCGGAGGAAGAGGGAGAGGAAGAGGAGAGAAGGAGGCGACGGAGGAGAGGGAGAGGAAGAAGGGAGCCCGAGAGGCGGAGGAGAAGGAGAGGGAACGAGAGAAGGCGGGAGAGAGGGAGAGTCGTAAGAGGAGGGCGGAGGAGGAGTGAGAGGGAGAGAGAGGCGGAGGGAAAGGGCAGCAGGGAGCCGAGAGGCGGAGGAGAGCGGAGAGGGAGCAGAGAGGCGGAGAGAGGGAAGAGGGAGAGAGAGGCGGAATGAAGAGGGAGAGGGAGAGAGAGCGGGAGAGCGGAGGAGGGAGAGAGAAGCCCAGAGAGCAGAGGGAGAGGGAGATGAGAGGCGGAGCGAGAGGGAGAGGGAGCAGAGAGCGGAGAGAGGGAGAGGGAGAGGAGAGCGGAGGAGAGGAAGAGAGAGAGGGGAGAGAGAGGAGGAGGAAGGGAGAGGGAGAGAGAGGAGCGAGACGAGCGAGAAGGGGAGAGAGAGGTAAGGAGGAGAGAAGGGGAGAGGCGAAGAGGAGAGGCGCGAGGAGAGGGGAGCAGGGAGAGAAGAGGCGAGAGAGGAGAGAGAGAGCAGGGGAGAGGGAGAGAGACGGAAGGAGAGAGAGGGGCGAGGAGAGGAGAGGGAAGAAGGGATAATGAGAGAGGACATGAGGAGAGAGGAGAGAGAGGAGGGAGAGAGGGAAGAGTGAGAGGAGAGGTCGGAGGGAGGGAGAGGGAGGAGAGAGGAGCGGGAGGAGAGAGGGAGAGAGGGAGAGGAGAGAGAGGCGAGAGGGAGAGTGGAGAGAGGGGAGAGAGAGGCGAGGAGAGGAGAGGGAGAGAGGAGGCGAGAGAGAGAGGAGAGGAGAGGAGAGGCGAGAGAGAGGGAGAGGGAGAGAGAGGCGGAGGAGAGGGAGAGAGAGAGAGAGGCGGAGGAGGAGGAGGAGCAGGAGGGAGAGAGAGGCGGAGAGAGGAGGAGAGAGGGGAGAGAGAGGCGGAGGAGAGGGAGGGAGAGAGAGAGGAGAGGAGAGAGGGCGAGAGACGGAGGAGAGGGCAGAGGGAGAGAGAGGCGAGAGAGGGAGAGGGCGAGAGAGAGAGGGAGAGGGAGAGGGAGAGAGAGGCGGAGGAGAGGGAGAGAGAGAGGCGGAGGAGAGGAGAGGGAAGAGGGCGGAGGGAGAGAGAGAGAGGATAGAGAGAGGGAGAGAGGGAGAGAGGGCCAGAGGGAGGGCGTAGGGTGTGTCAGGCGAGAGTGACGGGCAGTAATCTCCGCCTGAGATAAGCATGTCGTAATGAGATCTAACTCGCCATGTTGCGGCGGTGAATCACTCCCCCGTCAGCCCTCCCCTCCCCCTCCTCTCCCCTCCCCACACCTCCTCAACATACACGATGTAGGATGGATCTTCTTGTTTTAGATTCGCATGTGTTATTGTACAGGTGTGTGTGCGATTGCGCTTGAATGTCTGCGTTGCCTGTCAGTCTATTTGGTTGCTCGTGTGTCTGATTTGTCTTTCATTCCTTAGCGTCCGAGAGACGCTTGCTGTAAGGCAACCTTCCGGACATGAGAGAAGAGAGAGAGAGAGAGAGAGAGAGAGAGAGAGAGAGAGAGAGAGAGAGAGAGAGAGAGAGAGGAGAAGAAGGGAGAGGAAGAGAGAGAGGGAAGAGAGGGGGGGGATGGATGGATGGATGGATGGATGGATGAGTGAGTTACGCGTGGAGTCCCGCAGAACCGCGAATGAGCGTGAAGTGGAATTTTCTGTCGCGTCGTTTTCTCTCCTGTTGGCCGGCCTATCGAACGAGTGGCGGTCAAGTGCAGGAAGACGGCCCCCGTTTTTTTTTCATTCGATTTTTATTTGTTTATTGTTTATTGCTGGTGCGATATAGTTTATAGAGGGGAGTCCGAGGGGAAGGGAGGGGAGGGTAAAAGCCGCGGGTGATTGATCATGCTTTTTGTGCGACGGGGGACTGGAAGACTGCAGCTGTTTCGTGGATCGGGGGTCCAGTGGACTCGTTGTTCCAAGCCTTGTTTCTCCTTCTCTCGATAGGGGGGGGGGGGGGCTTTTCTCTAATCTCTCCTGGCTCTCCTTTTCAAGCCCTGGCACTTCTGTTTCATGAGCTGTGCTCGTCTCTCTCTCTCTCTCTCTCTCTCTCTCTCTCTCTCTCTCTCTCTCTCTCTCTCTCTCTCTCTTCTCTCTCTTCTCCTCTCTCTCTCTCTCTCTCTCTCTCTCTCTCTCTCTCTCTCTCTCTCTCTCTCTCTCTCTCTCTCTCTCTCTCTCTCTCTCTCTCTCTCTCTTCTCTCTCTCTCTCTCACACACACAACACACACACCACACACACACACACACACACACACACACACACACACACACACACACACACACACACACACACACACATACATACACATCCATATTTTTTTTCGTTTGAAATATACATACATACATAGATACATATGATATATATACAGACACACATACACATGCCACTATATAACATACACTTACATATACTCTTCCCACTCTCTCCCGCTTCCCCAGTGACCCGTGCAGCATTGCCTGTCACAACACCTGTCCATCACTCCACGTATCTTGAGCAACACTTCAGTCTCGCGAACAGCAGTAATTACCGCCGAAAATAATACATTCATCGTCACATTTCTCTTTGCATCTGTCGTTTCCGTATTTTTCTTTCTATCAACAATATATGTGTATTAAGTTCTTGATATCTTTATGTAGGTCTATGTCTCATTTCAGTTCCATTACCCAGTATATGCGAGGCATCATTAGGTTGTAAATGATCAAAGAAAGGAGATCTTTACCACAAGAAGCCACCATTCACTTTGTTGTTGGACGCTTCCATCTCCTTCCTCCGCCCTTCCCTCTTCACCCCGTTACCTCCTCCCTCTTTGTCCCCTTCCCTCCTTCTTCCTTATCTTTATCTATCCCGTGTCCGTGTCCAATTCCCTTCTCCCTCATGCCCCCGTTCTCCTTACTTCCCCCCCCCCTCTCTCCATACCTTTTACACGTCTCTTGAACCCTTCTCTCTACCCGCGGTGTGTGTGTGTGTGGTGTGTGTTCAGTGTATGTTTGTGTTCCTGTGTCTGTCTGTTTTCCTGTGTGTGTGTGTGTTTGTTTTTGTGTTTGTGTGTTTCTGTGTCTGTC
>NW_020872749.1:568084-570584 GCF_003789085.1 Penaeus vannamei | reverse complement strand
ACACACACATATGTATTGTTTGTGTGTATATTTTCCAAATTCTAACCGTCTTTTTTTATCTTGCAATACAAAAAAGTCAAAAAGCCCAAAGGGCGACACAAAAGAAGATAGCTCCCCCTCCTGGTGCATCGGCCCTCCATTGTCTGGCTGAGGAATTGAACCGGGATCCTGCCCTGTTAGATTATTTCGGCTTCACAGGACTGAGGCTTGGTTCAAAGCGATCGTCCTGGGGGTGATGCTTACTTCGGAAGCCGTTTGGGCGTTCCCGCTTCATGGGCGAGCGGAGGAAGGAATTAAAAGAGCGTGGCAGGATTGGTAGTGTGTTGAATACATACAATACATATATATAATATATATATTATATATATATATATATATATATAATATAGAGAGAGAAGGAAGGACCTGGAGAAAAGGAGATAAGAGATGGATCGATGCGGATAGAGAAAGAGAAGAGGACGAGATGAGAAAGAGAAAAAGATACGAAAAGGTACTACATTATAACGCCAAAGGTTGGGTGGTGGGCACTCGTGATAGAGATTAATAGTTAGACACACAGGAGACATCTACAAAACTTAGAGACATAAGTTCCGATGTCCGTTTAGTCAACTTGTCCTGCGAATAACCTTTGAGAACGTTATGTATAGATAGGAGCATGAAACCTAGAATGCTTAAAGCTATCCCTGCAGCAAAATATTGCCTGGCGTACCCGCATCGAGTGGACTCCAGCCCCAAGAAGTGAATCAGGTGGTCCGAATTGGAATCATCGCGACAGTCAACAGCCGACGTCAGTGATAAAGAGAAACATGTTTCTCCGTTGTTTTGGCGGCTACCTTCCGAGGTAAGTATATCACAAATTCGATCGCTGGGCTATCCGAGATATTAACAGTTCTTACTCACAACCCAGACGCACTTAACGTATGTGAGCAGTCTGTACATAACATCATACAATGATCGTAGCTAAAGATGGGTAGGATGAGACAGCTCTGCAATCTATAAAGGGAGGTAGGGTAATAGTGTCTTCTATCAGGATGGATAGAGTAAAGAATCTGCGGGGGCCTGGGAGAAATGTCGTTATCACAGGCATCACAGACTATTTCCGAGCTCATCTGTCGTGACTACAGTCTGAGTCACGTTTCGTGAGGATCAGTAATCAGATCAAAGTAAATTATCGGTCGCGACCTCGAACTCTAATCTATGTCTCTTAGAGGTGGTTAAACACAGAAAAGAGACCGCATTCTTCCACTCTTAATGCGTGTAGCGGAATTAGAAACAGTGTTCAACTAGCTCATATGCTTACCGATATACCTACATACAACACTCCTTGGCCATATGCTGCTTAAACATTTTTAGTCAGTTACGGACTTCTATAACGCAGCTCATTTCAAATTATAGAATTCTTTCATCAGATCGCTCTAAGGACCTATTTCATCACAGAACGACAACATTTACAGACCGCACATGATGGAACTCATTCCAAAAGCCTTGCCATATCTCGGAGTCTGCACGAAACGTTATTAACATTTCCGATTATGGAAGTGCTTTAGGTGGATAGAACTCCCTTTACAGGACCAACACCACTCAACAGAGCTGAAGCGAGAAGAACCCAGCGCCAGGATCCTTTGTAAATAAATGTGACGGACCCACTATGAAGTCTCACGAGGAGCAACGGAGAGATCTCATCACCTCAGAGCTCTCACAGTAGTCTACAGTTATCAGCGAATGATCTTTACATTATCACTAACGGGCTATTGCGCGTTTTGCTGTTTTGATCAGAAATGATGTTTTATGCTTGACGTACAAGCTGATCATAAGTTACCACGTATCTCAGCGTAGGAACCAATACTCGCATGACAGTAAATAGCTCTAAAGCGCCTAGTACAAGACTAAGAGAATGTCTCATCACTGAATAAACAGTGAAATGAAACGACACGTCGAACGTAAGCTCGAGTACAGTCTGAGTACGACCGGAATATTACGGTAATATATACTTGATTCGACCTACATTTGCGTATGAAGAGAATCATTTGTATTGCTGTACACGACTCGAGGGACTGTCTATGCTATAATCTGGCATATACTGCCGAATCCCGATTGATATCTGACTAAGCACTCTCCTTAAGTAAGCATTGCGACTGCATTCGACGGTAATAGATGGAGACGAGAAGAAGAGAGAGGAGAGCGAGGAGAGACAGAAAGACGATGAGAGATGAAGTGCATGAGAGAATTCTTGTGCGAAGCACGTTGGCCGAACCATAATCGGTTCGCTGTGAGTAAGTTAACCAGCGCTATCACCGGTTCGCTCGAGCCTTGGCTCTGACTGTCTTGCCCCGAGAATTAATACTATCGCCCGGAGTTAACGATTTGGAGGGAGAGGAGAGAGAGAGAGAGATGAGAGAGAAGAGAAGTTATGTCTATCTATATATGTGGTTGTTTATATATCTACATTATACAATATATATTTATATGTGTGTGTGTGTGTGTGTGTGTTGTGTGTGTG
>NW_020872749.1:560584-563084 GCF_003789085.1 Penaeus vannamei | reverse complement strand
AGCCAAGTATAATAACCTTTGATGTGGCCTTGGGTGGGTTGCCTATTCTCGTGTTATTTTCAGGGCCAGGGCATTCGGCATTTTCATCGTTCATTTTTCCATAGTTTAAAGGTAATAAAGATCACTGCCCATCTAACATGATATTTGAAAATAATTTTAAAAACACGAAATTCGCCAATAGAAGTAGCAATAAACTAGATTGAATTATTTATGATATCACTGAACTATAAGAATACACTTCTAAATATCTCATAAATAATACCTAATTATTTCCTTTCATGCATATAATTTCTCTGCAAAATAGACTACGCCCAAATAAATTCATAAATCGCCAATATCAAAATACATATTCCTACGCCCAAAGGAGTAAAGCAGGAGGACCCCAAACTTCACAGACCATTGACCCTTCACAGAGTCCTTCATTCCCATCGACTGCCAGGTGTTTCTTGACCTTTTTTGACCCCTATGCGTTTATCGATCCCTTGAATAGTCCCATCGACCCCTGGGGCTCAATACAGAATGATTTGGAGATACCTGAAGAAGATAAATAGCAGATAAAAAAACTAAGACATCAGCAGACATCATTGAGAAACTCAGTCCTATTAACTGGGAAGCAACAGACATCAACAGTGATGAGCGGTTAAGATTAAGATTTGTCTGAAGATCTGTGAACCGAAACGTTTTAATTTCAGGCAACTTATGAAGGAGAAAAAAAGAGTGAAAAGGAGGCAAAAAGAAGTGACATGTTATAATTTTTTAAGACTAAAAGTTAACGTTAAAAAGGCTGAATATTCTGGTCCGGAGAATAACATGCACAATCCAAGGTCAGCAGAGGCATTCGTCCAAGGTCAGAAAGGGTCAGAACAACACACACACCACACATATACAAATATATATAAAATACACACATGCACATATATATACATATACATATATATAATACACACACACACGAACACATACATATACATACATACACACACACACACACTTATGTATATATACATAACAGACACACACCCACACAAACACACACTTATGTATATATACATAATAGACACACACACACACATCCTGCTCTACGTCCTTTCTCGTCCAGTGTTATCTCAGATTACTTTTTTTTTTTTTTTTTTAGAGGAAAGAGGTCAGCGAAATGCGCCCCGAGGGTAGTGTAGTTCCTCGCATTATCTTGTTGTTTGGTAATCTGTTCGTACCCTATTTGCGAAGTATCTCTCTTAGTCTTTTATATTTTTTCTCTCCATCTATCTATCTGTTTATTTTTCTCCCTCTTCTCTTCTCTCTCATATATTTTCTCTCTCTTATATTTTTCTCCTCTCTCTCTCTCTCTCTCTCTCTCCCTCTTATCTCTCTCTCCTCTCTCTCTCTCTCTTCTCTCTCTCTCTCTCTCTCTCTCTTCTCTCTCTCTCTCTCTCTCTCTCTCTCTCTCTCTCTCTCTCTCTCTCTCTCTCTCTCTCTCTCTCTCTCTCTCTCTCTCTCTCTCTCCTCCTTTCTCTCTCTCTCTTCTCTCTCTCTCTCTCTCTCTCTCTCTCTCTCTCTCTCTCTCTCTCTCTCTCTCTCTCTCTCTCTCTCTCTCTCCTCTCTCTCTCTCTGCCTTCTCTCTCTCTCTCTCTCTCTTCTCTCTCTCTCTTCTCTCTCTCTCTCCTCTCTCTCTCTCTCTCTCTTTCTCTCTTCCTCCCTCCCTCTCCCACCAGTCAATAAGGGTCATCTCCCCGTGGTAATTGAACTAAATCTCACCAGTGCCTTTTAAGCCTACCAATTTCCGCCATCGCGCTCCTAATGTTTCGCCGCGAGGATAAGATTAACTCTGAACTGATAAAATCGGAGCCTCGACGATAACAGAAATTTAAAGAGGGACGTCGCTTCCTGTTTCTCTCATGTCGAGGTCGGGTCAGCCGCGGCGGAGAGCGATGGGGTCAGTCGCGTGACTTGCAGTTTTCAGTCGCAAAGCCTCTCGGTTCTACTTTATCAGTATATAGATAGATAGATAGATAGGTAGATAGATAGATAGATAGAAAGATAGAGATATAGATAGAGAGAGATAGATTATAGATATATAGATATATAGAATATATAAATATATATATATATACATATATATATGTATATATATATATACTTATATTTTATTTACATCTACACCAACATAATAATATAGATATAATATAATATATATATATATATATATATATATATATATATATATATATATATATATATATATATATATATATATATATATATATATATATATATATATATATATATCTATATATGTATATATATATATATATATATATATATATATATATATATATATATATATATATATATAATATATATAGACATGTTGGTGTAGATGTAAATAAAATATAATATATAAAAATTAAAACACCCAGACACAAGGGCTCGTACACAGCCACATAAACGCACACACGCTACACTTCATGAGAGGTTTCCAGTGACCGCTTTCCAGCCCATT
>NW_020872749.1:540584-548084 GCF_003789085.1 Penaeus vannamei | reverse complement strand
TCTTTCTCGCCTCGTTCCTCTCTCTCGCTCCTATTTCTCTCTCTCCTCTCTCTCTTCTCTCTCCTCTCTCTCTCTCTCTCTCTCTCTCTCTCTCTCTCTCTCTCTCTCTCTCTCTCTCTCTCTCTCTCTCTAGTCCTCCCCCCTCTCTCTCTCTTTCTTTCTCTCTTACAAATTCACATCTCCCTCTCTCACACATATTCATTCTTTTCTAACCCAGACGCACACTGGGATATGTATCTCCCTCTCTTCCTTATCTCTCAAGCCCTCGTTCCCACTCTCTTCCAGACGATATCGGGAGAGATGTGCACTCCTTATCTTGAGTATCAGGAGGCGACTTATGTAAAATCGCATCGATAAATTTTTATGCTAATGTGATAACTATTCAAGCGTCAAGTCGACTGGGTACCTTAAAAGAGGCTTTTTTGTTTGTTTGTTTGTTTTTGTCTGTGCTTGTTGCTCTCTCTCTCTATCTATCTGTCTATCTGTCTGTCTGTCTATTTTCTATCTCTCTCTCTCTCTCTCTCCTCTCTCTCTCATTCTCTGTGTCTCCCCCCTTCTCTCTCATTCTCTCTTTTTCTCTCTTGCTCTTCCATTCTGTCTCTATCTCTCTTCTACTCTATCCCCCCCCTCCCTCTCTCTCTCTCCTCTTTTCCCTACTTTCTCCCTCCCTCCTTCAAACTTTCTCTCTCAACTCTCGCTCTCTCTCTTTCTCTGCGTCTCCCATTCCCTGTATTCTCTCTGTTGTTTCCTCGCCCAAAATATTCCACGAACGCCTCACCCAAGTAACGGCGCTTAAAACCAGCCCGTAATGGAAAGGCACGTTTCCTTTCTTAACACAAGAGAAAACGGGATTTACAAAAAGAAAACGCGATTTACAAAAAAGAAAACGGGATATGCAATAAGAAAACGGGATTTACAAAAGAAAACGGGATTTACGAAAAGAAAACGGGAATTACAAAAAGGAAAAGCGATTTACAAAAAAAAAGGGATTTACAAAAGAAAACGGAATACGCAAAAGAAAATGGGATTTACAAAAAAGAAAACGGGATTTACAAAGGGAAAACATTATTTACAATAAAAGAAAACGGGAGTTACAAAGGGAAAACGTGATTTACAAAAAAACGGGATTTACAAAAGAAAACGGGATTTACAAAAGGAAAACGTGATTTACAAAAAAAACGTGATATACAAAAGAAAACGGGATTTACAAAGGGAAAACGTGATTTACAACAACAAAAAACGGGATTTAGAAAAGGGAAAACGTGATTTACAAAAAAAGAAAACGGGATTTACAAAAGAAAGAGAGATTTACAAAAAGAAAACGGGATTTACAAAAAAGGGGGTTTACACAAAAGAAAACAGGATTTACAAAAAGAAAACGGGATTTACAAAAAAGAACACGGGATTTACAAAAAAGAACACGGGATTTACAAAAGAAGACGAGATTTACACAAGAAAACGGGATTTACACAAGAAAATTTAAAAAAGAAACGGAATTTACACAAGAAATCGGGATTTAGAAAAAGAAAACGGGATTTACAAAAATAAAACGGGATTTACAAAAAGAAAACGGGATTTACAAAAAAGAAAACGGGATTTACAAAAAGAAAACGGGATTTACAAAAAAGAAAACGGGATTTACAAAAGAAAATGGGATTTAAAAAAAAGAAAACGGGAATTTACAAAATTTAGAAACGGGATTTACAAAAGAAAACGGGATTTACAAAAAGAAAACGGGATTTACAAAAAAACGGATTTACAAAAAGAAAAAGGGGGATTTTACAAAAAGAAAAGGGGATTTACAAAAAGAAAACGGGATTTACAAAAAACGGGATTTTCAAATAAAAACGGGATTTGATAAAGAACACGGGATTTACAAAAATAAAACAGGATTTACAAAAAGAAAACGGGATTTACAAAAGAAAACGGGATTTACAAGAAGAAAACGGGATTTACAAAAAAGGGATTTACAAAAAAAAAAACGGGATTTACAAAAAGAAAACGGGATTTACAAAAGAAATGGGATTTAAAAAACCGGGATTACAAAAAGAAAACGGGATTTACAAAAAACGAAAACGGGATTTACAAAAAAGAAAACGGGATTTACACAAGAAAACGGGATTTACAAAAAGAAAACTGAATTTACAAAAGAAAACGGGATTTACAAAAAAGAAAACGTTATTTACAAAAGAAAACGGGATTTATAAAAAACAAGAAAATGGGATTTACAAAGGGAAAACGTGATTTATAAAAAGGAAAACGGGATTTGCAAAAGAAATAGAGATTTACAAAAAAAACGGAATTTACAAAAAAGGAAACGGGATTACAAAAAAACGGGATTTACAAAAAGAAAACGGGATTTAAAAAAAGAAACACGGGATTTACAAAAAAGAGAACACGGGATTTACAAAAGAAAACGGGATTTACAAAAGAAAACGGGATTTACAAAGAAAACGGGATTTAAAAAAGAAAACGGGATTTTCAAAAAGAAAACGGGATTTACAAAAAAGAAAACGTGATTTACAAAAAAGAAAACGGGATTTACAAAAAACGGGATTTACAAAAAGAAAAGTGGATTTACAAAAAGAAAACGGGATTTACAAAATAAAACGGGATTTACAAAAATAAAACGTGATTTACAAAAAAGAAAACGGGATTTACAAAAAAGAAAACGGGATTCACAAAAGAAAATGGGATTTACAAAATAAAACGGGATTTACAAAAATAAAAAGGGATTTACAAAAAAGAAAACGTGATTTACAAAACAGAAAACGGGATTCACAAAAGAAAATGGGATTTACAAAATAAAACTGGATTTACAAAAAGAAAACGTGCTATACAAAAAAAGAAAACGGGATTTACGAAAAAGAAAACGGGATTTACAAAAAAGAAAACGGGATTTATAAAGGTGCGCCATAGCTGGGTCTTGTGATTATTGGTTTGTTTTCATTGGCGATTATCATTATCATAATAAATATCAACTTCACGATCATCATCATCGTTATCTTTATCACCATTATCTTATTTTCTTCCTTTTCTTCCTCCCCTATCCCCCTCTCCTTCCTCTCCCCTCTACCCCTCTTCCCCTTTTCTCTTAATCAAATTAAATAAAGAGTTAGAGGGGAGAGGGGGATGGAGGAGGTAGGAGGGAAAGAACGGAGGGAATGAGGGAGAGTGAATAGAAGTGGAGAGACGAAGGAGCGTGGAAGGGAGGGGGAAATGGGAGATAGCGAAGGGGGAGAGGGAGAGGAGTGGTAGGGAGATGGAGAAGGGGAGGAGGAGGGAGAGGAGGAGGGGAGAGGAGGAGGGAGAGGCAATGGAGAAGGAGAGGAGGGGGAGGGGGAGGAGGAAGGGGAGGGAGAGGGAGAGGCGATGGAGAAGGAGAGGAGGGGGAGGGAGAGGAGGAGGAGGGAGGGAAAGGAGGGGGAGGGAGATGGAGTGTGTGATGAGGAAAGAGAAAGAAATACTTCATCATCATCATTATCAATACCTTTATCACCATTATTACTATCATTATCAATATCAAATTATCAGATCATCAGATTAAGTCTATATCACCATTATTACTATTAATTTATTTAGCATTAGTCTCGATATTCCAAGCTGCATGACGTCACTTCCTTATATTCAATGACAAGTTACAGTGAATAAAAAAAGAGAGAGAGAGAGAGAGAGAGAGAGAGAGAGAGAGAGAGAGAGAGAGAGAGAGAGAGAGAGAGAGAGAGAGAGAGAGAGAGAGAGAGAGAGAGAGAGAGAGTAAGAGAGAGAGAGAGAGAGAGTAAGAGAGAGAGAGAGAGAGAGAGGAGAAAGAGGGAGAGAGAGGAAAGAGAGAAAAGAGAAAGAGAGAAGAGAGAGAAAGAGAGAGAAAAGAGAGAATCAAAACTCCTCCTTCTTGTTTCCCAGGTTTGAAAGAACTCGTGCTTGGAGCCATGCAATAAACAAAAGAAAAAAAAGATAATTCTAGGTTTTGAGATGTTCAAGCAGAAAATCGCTTGGAAAAAGAAATGATTGCTTGAAAAACAAAAGAAGATCATAAATAAATAAATAAAGAGTATGGGAAGAAGGGCGGAATGGAGAAAGAAGTGAAGAAGGGGGAAGAAGAAAGAAGAGAAGAAGGTTGGAAAGAGGATAAGAATGAAGGAGGAGAAAGAAGGAATATGGAGAAAAGAAAGAAAGTGGTGGAGGGCGAGTGAAGTGGAGGAAATACGAGGAAATGAACAAGGGGTATGAAGGAGGGTGAATAAAAGAGGAACTGTATAAAAGAGAGGAAAAGTGTGGATAGAAGAAATGAGGGAAAAAGAGATAGAAAGAATAACAGTGGGAAAAGGAGATGGAAATAAGAAAAGAGGGAAAAGGGAGAAAGAAGGGAAAAGAGAGAAAAAAAAATAGAAGAAAATGAGAAATAATATTGGAGAGAAGGAAAAATGACATGACAGTGGCGGAAGGGGAGGAGAATGGAGGAGGGAGAAGGGGATAGAGAGAGAGGAGAACAGAGAAGAAAGTAGACGAGGAAGTATATAAAGAAGTGAGAGCGTGAAGAGAGAGAAAACAGAAAGCAAGAAAAACACAAATCCTCAAACGGGTTATAAATTTCAAAAAAAAAAAAAAAAAAAAAAAAAAAAAAAAGCTATGAAGATGCGCAATGGAAACACCGCCTGGAAAGTATGCCAATATGCCAGGATCGTCATGCATGCTCCTCCTTGGCCAACAGGTCATGCATTTCAGTCGGCGGGGCTTGCGAGAGGCCGAGTCATGCAGGCGGTGTCGGTGAGTGAACTTTTGCGGAAATATGGTGGAGATGATGACTGGAGATGGTGATGATGTCGATTCTGTTTGGTGGTGGTGATGATGATGATGGTGATGAAAATAAAATAAGTATAATAAAAATAATGATGATGATAATGATGATAATAATCATAATAATAACCATAATAGTAATAATAATATCAAATTTAATGATAATGATAATGTGATAATTAATATTAATCATGATGATGATAAATATAATGATAACGATGATGGTGATGATGATGATGATGATGATGATGAAGATGAAGATGAAGATGAAGATGAAGATGAAGATGAAAGAAGAAGATAAAGATGAAGATGAAGATGATAATGATAACGATAATACCAATAATAATAATAATGATGACGATAATAAAGATAATAACAATAATAATTATAACAGTATTGATAACAAAGAATTAAAAAAAAAAACATGAAAATGAAAATAGATAATGAAAACAATGATTATATTACCATTTTTACTCATAATGATACAGCCAGACACGCCCCCCTCCCCCACCCCACCCCACCCACCCCTCTCCCGAACGTGTATCTAACGTGCATCTGACCCGAGTGTTCAGTTAGGACAATACCCTCATAAAACACAACCAAGCCCTTGTTTGCCTGTGTTTTTTTTTTTTTTTTCATTCTTTCTTTCTTTTGCGGGGGGGGGGTAATCTTAAAATGACTTGATTGTCTGTTTGTTTTTTTTTTTTCTTTCTTTCTTTCTTTTGCGGGGGGGGGGGGTAATTTTAAAATGACTTGGATTAAGGCCCGTCATGTCTCGATATAGATCTGGAGATTTGGAAGGCTAAAGTCATGTGAAAATTCTCGAGAGCGAGTGGGGCATGTAGGTGGGGGGGGGGGGGGGGGGGGGGGAGGGAGGGGGTTTAGCTCTGGAGATGTGTGGGGGAAGGGGGGTGGGGGTACAGAGAGTCGTGTCATGTTTAAGAAATATTTTAGTGTTTTTCTTCTTCTTTTTGCCTTGTGTTCTTTCATCTAATTTAACGACTTGCTACCAGGTTTATTCGTGAGTTAAAACGGTGTTTGCGATTCCAATAAAAAAAAAAAAATCCCATGAGAATTCTCAAAATGATGAACATTACTAGGTAATAATAAAATGGCTATTTACACCCATTAAATAAACATTAACGTCAAAACAAGTAGACCACAGACGCATCCACTGAACCACACACGAAGATGCATAGTTCGCCCTGGAAGACAGATCATTAATGTGAAAAGGTATCGTGGGAAACACAAAAGAAAAAAGAAAGACAGAGAGAGAGAGAGAGAGAGAGAGAGAGAGAGAGAGAAAGAGAGAGAGAAGAGAGAGAGAGAGAGAGAGAGAGAGAGAGAGAGAGAGAGAGAGAGAGAGAGAGAGAGAGAGAGAGAAGAGAGAGAGAGAGAGAGAGAGAGAGAGAGAGAGAGAGAGAGAGAGAGAGAGAGAGAGAGAGAGAGAGAGAGAGAGAGAGAAGAGATAAAGAAAAAAAGAGAAAAAAGGGTATTTCATATTACATGCTGACTAAACCACTCCATCTGAACTACGTCAAATCTGAGGGAAATAAGTGCATGTATACAGACAGGATGTCCAAGAACAACAGCATGAAAACGAAAGTGAGAAAGAGAGAATGGGAGAGAATAATTTTACGGGGCAGTTGAAGTGTCATGAAAAAAATTATGGTGCCGTAAAATATTTCACTTACACGATACATCTAGACGTAACGTGTAGTGAACGTGATATTGTAAGTGATTATGAGAAGGATAGGACACAAGATGATTGTGAGACTTCGTGTGAGTCCATGTACACCGTGTTTAGTACATATACATTCCTGTTTTTTGTGTATGCTCTAGATATCATCATATACGAGACCATAAATATTCAGATCATATATCCATAGCCAACACTCGTTCAGGACCTCAATGTACAGTAAATTATATTCCAGAGAACATCGTATCATATGAAAAAAAACATATTCGAACCACAATAATCAATAATTTTCTCTTTCTGGAAATTAATCAGAAAGAGAAAATAAACCATAATAAACACTAACTGAAAACAAATTAAAAAATGAAAGAGAAGTCTCTCTTTCTCTCATACAAACACCTTTCTCTCTCTCTCTCTCTCTCTTCTCTCTCTCTCTCTCTCTCTCTCTCTCTCTCTCTCTCTCTCTCTCTCTCTCTCTCTCTCTCTCTCTCTCTCTCTCTCTCTCTCTCTCTCCTCTCCTCCCTCTTCCCTCTCCCTCCCTCTCCCTCTCCTCTCCCTCTCCCTCTCCCTCACCCTCCCTCTCCCCCTCTCCCTCTCCCTCTCCCTCTCCCTCCCTCTCCTCTCCTCTCTCCCTCTCTCCCTCTCCCCCTCTCCCTCTCCCTCTCCCTCTCTCTCTCATTCCGACAACTCAACCTTACCTTTAGACCTCCTGATCATCGGAAGAAAGGCCTTTGTCACAGCGAGAAGCCCGAAGACGTTGATGTCGGTAATGCGTCGAAATGTATCCATGGCAACCCACTCGAGCTCGCCGTAGGTGGCCCAGCCGGCGTTGTTGACCAGACCCCAGAACTGCTCTGTTGGAGGAGGCGTGGGTCAAATGATAATAATAATGATGATAATAAATAATATAATGATGATATAAATAAGATAATAATAATAATAATAATATAATATAATAATAATAATAATATAATAATAATAATAATAATGAATAATATATAGCAATA
>NW_020872749.1:533084-535584 GCF_003789085.1 Penaeus vannamei | reverse complement strand
CTGTCTGTCTGTCTGTCTCTCTCTCTCTCTCTCTCTCTCTCTCTCTCTCTCTCTCTCTCTCTCTCTCTCTCTCTCTCTCTCTCTCTCTCTCTCTCTCTCTCTCTCTCTCTCTCTCTCTCTCTCTCTCTCTCTCTCTCTCTCTCTCTCTCTCTCTCTCCTCTCTCTCTCTCTCTCTCTCTCTCGCTCTCTCTCTCTCTCTCTCTCTCTCTCTCTCTCAGCAGCAATCAAGACCACAGAGAAGTCGTTTGGAATCCAATCCGACCATCACTGCCTCCAGAGACTTTACGTTGGATAAAAGTATAAAATATTACCAAAAAAAATGAGAAGAAAATAAAATCGGAGTTAAAATATTACCTAAAAAACGGAAATCGGAGTGTCTAGACCTGTAAAAATACTCAAAGGTGTGAAGCAAGGTAACGTTTTAATATTTTACGTAATTATAGTAACAGTAATTCTGAGAGCTTCTCTGCTGATCTACTTATATCAAATCTTAGCTACGACAGTGACACAACTGACATTAGTAAATCACAGGATGATAAAAAGAAAAAAATCCGTCTGTTAGTATGTTCTAGAAGCTGGTTTCTTTATTAGTGTATTCTAGACAGAGTGTATGACAACTGACAAAAACAATCATCATTAACTCTCCATATATGGCAGACCGATGATAAACGACACTGAATTTGTATCCTTTGGTCCTTAATTACCTGCTACTAAAGAAGGATCTGTGGCAGTAAAATACAATGTTTAGACTCCCTTGAAAACAAACAAATGACTCCCCATCTCCACTAAATGTTAAAGCTAAAGGTTATAAGACATACATACCACGTGCGACTTTATATGAGTTTGGATGTGTAGACTGAGCTACAAAGTTTTGCAAAACAATCGAAACATTTCAAAATCATAGACCATTTTTTCATAGGCTAGCTTCCAATGATGCCAAAAAGACCATCAGTAATGCCAACTATTAATCAATAACAATTATTTCTTAAAATATGAAAAAAACAATAGCAATTAGTAATTAACATCAATTATGCAAAATAATCAGTAATAGCAATTAGTAATTAACATGTTATCAAAAATGTCAATAATAACAATAGGTAATCAACAACACCAACGATCAAAATCAAGACCTTTAGGCCTCCACGACCACAGCAAACATTCCAAATCTGGCTAATGAAAACTCTGCCTCGAAAGCATCATTGAAAGCACAAGAAGTAGAGGCAGACAGCGCAGACGGCGACGAGAGACCACTTCCCTTTGGTCTAGACCTGACCTCGGGCAAAGACCACTTCCTGAGGGCGACGGTCTAGACTTGACCTCGGACAGAGACCACTTTTTAGAGCGGGACACAGAGACCACTTCCGTCTGGTCTAAACTTGACCTCTGGTCTAAACTTGACCTCGGACAGAGACCACTTCCGTCTGGTCTTGACCTCGGACAGAGACCACTTCCGTCTGGTCTAAACTGACCTTAAGACCACTTAAACTTGACCTTTAAGACCTTTCCTCGGACAGAGACCACTTAAACTTGACCTCGGACAGAGACCACTTCCGTCTGGTCTAAACTTGACCTCGGACAGAGAAACCCTCGACTTCCTCTTTTTAACTTGACCTTGGTCTAGACTTGACCTCGGACCGAGACCACTTACTTAAGGTCTAGACCCCGCAAAATCGAGATTTTCGGATTTTTTATTATATTTATCTTCTGATTTATTCTCTTCCTATTATTCTAGCAGTTGAAAGACGCGAGTAATTATGCAGAACAGCTTTGTAATTTTGGATCATGTCTTGTGTGCAAATTTCCATAACATTCCGATGGAAAAAGTATTGAAAATGTTTGCTTCCATTTCATTATCTTCCTCTTTTCTAGTTGTTTCCTTTTTCCTTCTAACTATTCTCACTTCTGTCCTATTTAATTTCTCTTTTTTTCTCGCTCTCTTTTTATTTTTTTATTTTATTTTTATTTTTTCTTCCCTCTTTTCTTTTCTTTTCTTTTTTTCCTCTCTCTCTCTTTTTTCTTCTTTTTTCTCTCTTCTACTCATTTTCTTTTCTTGCCCTTTTCTTTCTTTCTTTCCTCCTCTTCCTTCTTCTTCTTCTTTCCTCTTCTTCTTCTTCTTCCATTCATTCTTTTTTTAACTCCTATTTGTTGCTTTTCCACGTTTTCATCATTCGTCGTCTTCAATTCTCCCCTTCTTTCTTTCTTTATATATCTATTCGCTGATTTCTATTTCCTTCCTTATCTATTAAGTTCTTTATTTTTCTATTTCTTTATTCTATTTCCAATCTTCTTTGTCCAGAGTGAATTTTATTCTTTTCTTTCTCTTCAGTTCTTTCTTTTCCGTCTTCATCTCCATGTTTTTTTTTTTTTTTTATTGTTTCTATTTTTATGGGTTTTTTTTCGTTTTTTCGTTCTTCATCGGTTTCCGTTTCTGTGTTTGTCTGTGCCTGTACCTATGCTTCTCTCTCTCTCTCTCTCTCTCTCTCTCTCTCTCTCTCTCTCT
>NW_020872749.1:523084-530584 GCF_003789085.1 Penaeus vannamei | reverse complement strand
AATAAGTTGGAAGAAATTGATATATGAACTACCGAAAACTGGACCGTGTTCCGAGAAGACGCCACCTGTGCTAAAAAACTTGCATCAGATGTCAAAGTAACAGAAAGATTGAATAATGGCTGACCTGACCTCCTGAGCTCATTTCTCTCTCACCCGTATTTAGACATGAAGGCGAGGAAACAAATCACCTTTGGCCACTGAACAACAAAACGGGAGGGAAAGCGAAATTTTTCCTTTGAACCCATCTTGACCTAGCTTCTCGTCTGGGATTCTGGTGACCTCCCGGAGTCCTCGGGGGTTATGCACGTGCCCTGCGACGTATAGGGATGACCTAGTTCGCGGACGGAGCTTGCTTTGGGAGGGGAGGGGGAAAGGGGGGAGGAGGGAGAAGGGAGCGAGAGTAAGGGCCAGAGAAGGAAAGGGAGGAGAGGACAGAAGGAGGGGTGGAGGGAAACTTCTTTGTGGAGGGTCTCTTTCGTAGATGTTTACTGCCTGTGTATCTTGTCGTTTTATTTTTCTAGAGTTCTGCGATCTAGTTTTGACGTTTGCTTGTTTGTTCAAGCCTGGATGCCCACCTGTGGTATGTAGAATACACATTTTTTCTTCTTTTTTCCTACCTATTTTCCTGTCGAGACAATGACTTAACACGTCCAAATGATATCGCATTTCGAATTATTATCATCATTAACTTCTCCTTTAACGAATCCCTAAGATCAATCTGTTAACTTGTCACCAGACATCCCCATTCTCTCAAATATGTCTACGCCTTGGAAAAATAAAGAAAAAAATATAAGTAGAACTCTTGTTTCTTTGCATTTCCTTTCTTCATGGCATCTTTGTTGGTGCTGTCATTTTCCTCATATGTATAAGTGTGTATGAGGTATCACAGAACCAGTTAATTCTACAAAAATAAATTTGACATCATATAACTACTCTTTGTTTGCCAATTTCATGAACGTACAAGTCTCTGAAGGATATGAGTTAAATTATGTTTTAGATTTCCATTTTCTTTAAACGACAATGAAAGTCCACTCAAATCCAAAAAGAATTTTATATAATTATTTGTGTTTAGAGTTACAATTCTGTAGTCACTGTGCATATCTGAATTATTGAGAATTTCTCATAGATCGTTTGCAGAAACACTCGCGTATGTATGTTATATTAAAGAACATACAAAAACACAAATAATTCAATAAAAAGCCTACGGTAATCATCTCACCTTCCTTTGGCATCGTCTTCTTGACTTCCTCCACCGCCTTCCTTATCTGCTCAGAAGACGTGACATCCAGCTGCAGGACGTGAAGGCGCTCGGATCCCTCCTTGCGAAGTCTGCGGGAGCCTTCACCGCCCCCTACAGCGAGGAGGCAGCCGGCGAACACGCGGAAGCCCTGGCAGGAGGGAAGGGGGCGGGTGTTAGCGATTTGGGAGGGGAGGGGAGGAGGGGAGGGGAGGAAGGGAGGAAGTGGAGAGAGGCAGAGTGGGAGGGGGGGGAGAAGGAGTGGGGGAGGGGGCGGGAAGGGAAGGGAGTGATGGGCAGAGGGGGAGGACATAAGAGAAGGGTGAGGGGAATGGGGAAGGGCGGTGATGAAGGGGAGGGAGTGGGAGGGGAGAGGAAGAGCCAGAGGAAGAAGGAGCAGGGGAGTTGAGAAAAACGACAAGAAAACAATAGAAACAGAAAAGAATAGAGAGAGAAAGAAGGGCAACAAAGAAAATAACAGGAAAAGGAGAGGAAAAAGATAGAAAGCAAATAATCATCCGAATTAACAGAAGAAAAGAGAAAGACAAGAACAAGAAAAAAAAACAGAAAATGAAAAATAAAACAAGAAGCCAAAGGATAAAAGAGATAAAGGAAAGAAAAAAGAAATAGTGATATATATATATATATATATATATATATATATATTATATATATTATATATATATATATATATATATATATATATACATATATGTATGATAAAGAAAATGACAGGGGGCCATAACAGAAATGAAGAAGAGACAAAAAAAAAAGAAGAAAAATATGAAAAGATGCAAGAAAGAGAAAGAAGAATAAGAAATTGAAAATAACAAGAACAATAACATGAAACAAAAACAAAAAAAAAAGAAAAAAAAGAAACAAGAACGGAACAAGAAAAAACAAAAGGTGAAACGATGATAAAAATAACTAATAAAATAAAATGATAAAATAATAATATAATAATAATAATAATAAATAATAAAAATAACTAATAAAAATAATGAGAGGAGAAGAATAAAAAGACAAAGGAAAATAACAAAAGGTACAAGAAAAAAACAAGAAAACAAATTAAAAAAAAAAGACAAGAGAGGATAAGAATAAAAAGAAATACAAAAAGAGTAAGAAAATAACAATAAAAAATAACAAGAAAGTATGAGAATAAAGATAAGAAGAAGAAGAAAAAAAGAATAAGAATGAAAAAAGAGCAAGAAAAAGAAGAAGAAAATAGAAAAAGAACAAAAACAAAAAAACAGGGGAGAACAAGAACAAGACAAAGAACAACAGCAAACACGAAACGGAAATAAGGAGAGACAAAAAAAAAAAAAAAAAAAAAAAAAAAAAAAAAAAACATGGGGTTAAGACAAACACAAATGAAAGAGAAAGACAAAAGAGAAGAAAAGAAACGAGAAATATAAACAAGACTAAAGAATCCCTTATGGAAACCCTGTTTATTTCAGGTGAATTTATCAAGATGGAACAATCACCTTACCTTTATGTAGATCGTGTGATTATATAGAAAATGTATCATTCTATAGAAGTTATATTGAAAATGTATCATTCTATAGAAGTTATATAGAAAATGTATCATTCTGTAGAAGTTATATAGAAAATGTATCATTGAAATATATGTATCATGTTCATTCTATTAGAAGTGTATCATTCTGTCATTCTATAGAAGTTATATAAAACATGTATCATTCTTAGAAGTATATAGAAAAGAAGTTATCATTCCGTAGAAGTTAGAAAATGTATCATTCGTAGAAGTTATATAGAAAATGTATCATTCTGTAGTTAAGTTATATAGAAATGTATGTATCATTCTATAGAAGTTTATATAGAAAATGTATCATTCTGTAGAAGTTATATAGAAAATGTATCATTCTGTAGAGAAAATGTATCATATCATTCCATTCTATAGAAGTTAGAAAATTGTATCATTCTATAGAAGTTATATAGAAAATGTAGAATCATTCTATATAGAAAATGTATCAAGAAGTTATATACATTCTGTAGAAGTTATATAGAAATGTATCATTCTGTAGAAGTTAATAGAAAATGTATCATTCTATAGAAGTTATATAGAAAATGTATCATTCTGTAGAAGTATATAGAAAATGTATCATTCTGTAGAAGTTATATAGAAAATGTATCATTCTGTAGAAGTTATATAGAAAATGTATCATTCTGTAGAAGTTATATAGAAAATGTATTCTATAGAAGTTATATAGAAAATGTATCATTCTATAGAAGTTATATAGAAAATGTATCATTTCTATAGAAATATAGAAAATGTATCATTCTGTAGAAGTTATATAGAAAATGTATCATTCTATAGAAGTTATATAGAAAATGTATCATTCTGTAGAAGTTACATAGAAAATGTATCATTCTGTAGAAGTTATATAGAAAATGTATCATTCTATAGAAGTTATATAGAAATGTATCATTCTATAGAAGTTATATAGAAAATGTATCATTTCTGTTAGAAGTTATATAGAAAATGTAGATTCTATATTCTGTAGAAGTTATATAGAAAAATGTATCATTCTGTAGAAGTTATATAGAAAAATGTATCATTCTGTAGAAATATAGAAAATGTATCATTCTATAGAAGTTATATAGAAAATGTATCATTCTGTAGAAGTAGAAATGTATCATTCTGTAGAAGTTATATAGAAAATGTATCATTCTATAGAAGTTATATAGAAAATGTATCATTTGTAGAGAAGTTATATAAAAATTATCATTCTTAGAAGTTATATAGAAAAATGTATCATTCTGTAGAAGTTATATAGAAAATGTATCATTCTGTAGAAGTTATATAGAAAATGTATCATTCTGTAGAAGTTATATAGAAAATGTATCATTCTGTTAGAAGTTATATTAGAAAATGTATCATTCTGTAGAAGTTATATAGAAAATGTATCATTCATATAGAAGTTATATAGAAAATGTATCATTCCTAAAATGTATCATTAGAAATATAGAAAATTTATCATTCTATAGAAGTTATATAGAAAATGTATCATTCTGTAGAAGTTATATAGAAAAATGTATCATTCTATAGAAGTTATATAGAAAATGTATCATTCTGTAGAAGTTATATAGAAAATGTATCATTCTATAAAGTTATATAGAAAATGTTATCATTCTGTAGAAGTTATATAGAAAATGTATCATTCTATAGAAGTTATATAGAAAATGTATCATTCTGTAGAAGTTATATAGAAAAATGTATCATTTCTATAGAAGTTATATAGAAAATGTATCATTCTGTAGAAGTTATATAGAAAATGTATCATTCTATAGAAGTTATATAGAAAATGTATCATTCTGTAGAAGTTATATAGAAAATGTAGTAGAAGTTATATAGAAATGTATCATTCTATAGAAGTTATATAGAAAATGTAATCATTCTGTAGAATTATATAGAAAATGTATCATTCTTTAGAAGTTATATAGAAAATGTATCATTCTGTCGAAGTTATATAGAACATGTATCATTCTGTAGAAGTTATATAAAAAAGAAAATGTATCATTCTACAAAAAATATTTAGAAAAATGTATCACTATCCAGAAATTATTAAAAAAACAATAATAAAAAAATGCAGATGTATCACTATCCAGAAATTATACAAAAAAAAACAATAATTAAAAAAAAAAGCAGATGTATAACTATCCAGAAATTATACAAAAAAACAATAATTCTAAAAAAAAAGGACGAAGATGTATCACTCTACAGAAATCGTACAGAAAACATGTCATTATGTAGAAAACCTGTTTATCTCAGGTCAATCTTTCAAGCTGAAACAATCTGCATTCCTTTGTGGTCCAAAACGTACGTTCCATACAAGAAATACTAAAAAAAAAATATGCAAGAGACTTTTTGATAAATGATCGTTGCTGTAAGTCGTTTAAATTCGGCTGAGTCACCTTTGAGTATTCCATGTTGTTGTTGCAGTTGTTGTTGTTGCAGTTGTTGTTGTTGATGTAGATTTTGTTGGTGTTGCAGTTGTTGTTGTTGATGTAGATTTTGTTGTTGATGTTGTTGCAGTTTTTGTTGTTATAGAAGTTGTTAATGTTGTAGTTTTTGCTGTTATTGTTGCTGTTGTTGTTTTTGTTGTTGATGTAGTTTTTTGTTGTTGTTATAGAAGTTGTTTAATGTTGTAGTTTTTGTTGTAGTTTTTGTTGTTGATGTTGTAGTTTTTGTTGTTATAGAAGTTGTTAATGTTGTAGTTTTTGTTGTTATCGTTGTTGTATATATGTATCATGTTTGCTTTTATGTTGATATCGTATGTATCTCAACACAAACATTTCTCTTTCTCTCTTCCTCCCTTTCTTTCTCTCCGACTCCCACCACCTTGTAATCTAAAACTTCTTAATGCGTACATAGCACCTTCATCAGCTCTAAATCAGAATTGCAATCATAAGATAAGTATCAGTACCTCTCATTAATCAGTGAAGAATAAAAATATGCAAATGAATCAAATTAATAATGAAAAAAAATTACCAATTTATCAAGGTGTAGTGCAAGGTCGAAACCGAAGCCAGAGTCGCATCCGGTGATCAGAACAGCGCGCCCTTCTGGAGATACCTAGAAATATGAATAAATGAATACACAGACAAATAAATGAATAAATACTCTTTCTAATCCTCTAATGATACAATTATTCATTTTCTACAGATAATGAGCGACTTACATTAATCTAAATGCGCACGTATCTTTAGTTATTACCTTTTTTTTATATTACACATAGCACCACACAGCTTTTCATACACACACTGTTAAGGCGAGGCATGCGTTTAACCTAATTCAGAAGCATGAAATGCAACTCTGGGAAATTAATTGCAACACAGAGAGAGACGAGGAAGCTGTGGGTCAGAGAAAGGCCCAGGGAGAGAGAGACAGAGAGAGGAGAGAGGGAGGGAGAGAGAGAGGGAGAGAGAGAGAGAGGAGGGAGAGAGAGACGGGGAAGGAGAGAGAGAGAGGGAGGAAGAGAGAGGAGGGAGAGAGAGAGAGGGAGGGAGGAGAGAGAGGGAGAGAGGGAAGAGAGAGAGAGAGAGAAGGAGGAGAGGGAAAGAGAGAAAGAGAGAGAGACAGACAGACAGAGAGAGAGAGAGAGAAAAAAATAACAAATACAAAGACAGAGAGGGACAGAGACCGCAAGCCAGACAAACAGAAAGAGAGACAAACAAACAAAACAGACAGACCAACACACACAAAGCAAGAGAGACAGAGATACACAAACAAAGTAAGAAACCAGAGTAAGAGGCGCTCCCAAAGAACCCGGACACAACACACAGAGAAGAAGAGGCATTAGCAAAAGGAATTCCCAACTTGGAGAACAAAATACAAGACGAAGAGGAATTTCCAACCTGGAGAGCAGCGGCGATAACATATACCGCAGACGTGACCAACCACAGCCCAAGGAACAGCGTCCAGCAGCATCTCCCGGTGGCTGTGCTGACCAGGAAGGACGCCGCAGCAGAGAGGACGCCCTGGAAGATCACAGCATCCGTCTTATCCCACGTCCACAGCATTTTGGTTATTCTGTTGGGAGAGAGAGAGTGAGAGAGAGAGACAGACAGACAGATAGACAGATAGATAGAGAGAGAGAGAGAGAGACGGAAAGATAGATAGATAGACAGAGAGAGAGACGGAAAGATAGATAACAGAGAGAGAGGGGGGAGGGAGAGAGAGCCAGACAGACAGAGAGACAGATAGATAGATAGGCAGAGAGAGAGAGAGAGAGAGAGGGAGAGAGGGAGGGAGGGAATGAGAGACAGACAGAGAGATAGATAGACAGACAGAGAGATAGATAGATAGACAGAGAGAGAGAGAGAGAAAGAGAACGATATCAATAAAAAAGGAAATGGATATATCTCCTTAAATCATAATCTTAGAACTAGGATCCGGGTATATCGGCGAACACATAATTACAAGGAAATAACATTGCTTTCTTTTAAGGAATTTCAGTCCTAGGATATACGCATATTGCAAACAGGAAAGAAAGGAGAGAAAATAAAAGAAAGACAGAATAGAGAAGAAAGAGAGAAAGAAAGAATGAAGAAAAAACGGCGTAACGATTTTTTTTTTTCTTTAAGGAAGTGAAGCGCAACGATAATTTTCTTCTTCTTCTTCTTCTTTTTAAAGGAAGTGAAGCGCAAAGTGATATAGAACTTATCGAAATTGAATCTGTTTGACTCCCGGGTACTTTGCAGCGTGTTTAAGATTACGTTAATTGGAGAGATACATCCTTGCA
>NW_020872749.1:513084-515584 GCF_003789085.1 Penaeus vannamei | reverse complement strand
TAATAATAATAATAATAATAATAATAATAATAATAATAACAATAATAATAATATTAACAATCATAATAATATTAGCAATAATAACAATAATAATGATTAATGATAATAAGGATAACCTCACACAACAAACCCACAAGCCAAGACCTCTTTCTTTCACTTGCACAAAGACAACTCTCTCGTGTTATTTGTTGACAGTGGTTTTCTTTGCATATCTGGTGGCATGCGATCCTCACAACATTTTAATCGTTGATATGAGGATGATGATGGTAGTGATGGTGATGATGAGGATGATGTTGATGGTGATTAAAGTGATGGTGATCATGAAAGTGATGGTGATGAGGATGAATGATGATGAATGGTGAAGATGATGAGAAAGAGGATGAATAATGATGATAATAACAACAACAATGATAATAATTATAATAGAAATAATGATGATGTTAATTATAATGACAAAGGTAATAATAATGAAGAGGAATTATTATGATAACAATAATAAAGGTTGTATTAATTATTAATAATAACAATTATTATTATCATCATTAAACAAGGATAATAATAATTAACATTACCATTATAATTTTTATTGTTATCACTATTTTTGCTGTTATAATTAGTGAAATAGATAAAATTCTAAACAAAGTTTTTCATTCAGTTTCTCTTTTTCTTTCTCTTGCTTCTAGAAAATGACATAAAGTGCATTAAGAACAGCTTATTGATCAAGTCCATTCTGTTGCAAACGCACTTGCATGATTATAACAGGTAAGAGCTAATTAAGATTGCCATGCACCTTGACAGAGTGATGACGCTCGGATCAGACGCATGCATGAACTTCTGAATAAAATTCCTTCCGACATTAGCATGTGGTATAATCATCTTGATTATTTCCTAAAGACTGATTATCAATGAAGTGTTTGTATGTTTGGGGGCGTGGGGCGGTGTACACGTGGATGTGTGTGCGGGTGTGTACGTGAGAGAGAGTGTGTCGGACTGTGGAGATCTATTTTTAATTCTACACATCTTTTGCATTCCGAACCGAACTTATTCCTGTCTTGTACCTTCCGCTCTTTGGTAAGTTTGCTATTGTTCAGTCCTCGAGGAATCACGTGACTATTTGGAACGGTTGTCGCAAAGGAATTCCAAATGTTTGGGCGGAATTTAATACTCACTTGATTCAGTAGCGGAATGCTGTTGATTCAGTCACTGGCGAGAAACAAACGGGGAGGGAAGAAGAGGGATAAAGGAGCAGACAGGAAAGAGAGAGAGAGAGAGAGAGAGAGAGAGAGAGAGAGAGAGAGAGAGAGAGAGGAGGCAGAGAGAGAGAGAGAGAGAGAGAGAGAGAGAGAGAGAAGAGAGGGGGAGAGGGGGGGGGGAGAGGAGAGGGCGAGAGAGAGAGAAGAGAGAGAGAGTGTGTGTGAGAGAGAGAGAGGGGGGGGGGGATGGAGGGGAGGGGTGGCAGTGGCAGACAGACAATGAGACAAACAAACAAAGGCGCAATCAGACAAACATCCTGTATGCGTCATGTTCCTTAGTGAGGAAAATTTACATTCTCGGCAGCATTGCATTTTCTTCTTTGTCTTCTTTTCTCTCTCTCTATCACGCGCGTTTGTCATCTTATCCTTTTATGCACTAATGCTTTTTACGAGGTGTGACTCCTTCATTGCGCATTAACATTTTCTTATTTTCATTCTCTCTCTGTGTTTGCACAAGGAGGTCCGCCACGTGAGATCCTACGACTAATCTTGATGTGTATATTATAAAGTGAAAGGACAAAAAAAAAACTGTAATCTAATGTTGATAATGATACATCGTGGTTGTTCATTTGATATTTCATTTGTTATTTTTCTTAATGTTTTTTAAAGGGGGGGGAGGGAGAATTTAGTTGCGTGGCGTGGAAAGAATGATTATGGAATACGAAGTTATTAAAGGGAATTTGCAATGCTATATTTATCTTTTAAGTTTCCATTTTAATTGTTCGATTCCTTTGATTATTTTTTTTAGTCTCCCCTTTTAATTATTGTATTTACAATTGCTCATGCATGTTTCTCTGTTTTAGTTATGAAACGAAAAAAAAATAACGATGAAGAATAACAGACGAAGTAAAGATATGATAATATGCATATCATAAGGAGAAAGTACATTATGTTTAGGCACTGCAAGAAACCAGTTATCAGTGACGTGTAGAAAATGCAATGATTAGAAACCTCATCAACTGCTACGTAATCACACGTCGCAATTACAGTGGAGATGTTTCATGTCCGAATCTCAGAAATTGTTGAAGGTGGAATTAGTGTCATATGGCCGGTTAAATGAAACTATAGGGGCCCGACCCAATGAATATTCATTATTGGAACATGCATACACACTGAAAATAAATGCCATAGCTATCAAGGGTGTCCTTACAACGCCGTTTCAGATTCCCTCCGATATAGATAATAGATAGACAAAAATGTGTATACAATCTATATAGAATGTATATCTTGTCTTTAAGAGATAAGTA
>NW_020872749.1:485339-490339 GCF_003789085.1 Penaeus vannamei | reverse complement strand
TATATATATATATATATATATATCTATATGAAAAATAAAGATATCTTTTTCGTTAATAAAACAGGAAAATTAAACACAAAGAACCAACAAACACACACATAGAAATATGATAAACAAATAAAACGATAAAAAAAGACTGAAAGAAAAGGAAAAAATACGGAAAACAAGAAACCAGACAAAGAAAAGAAAAAGAAAAAAAGAGAAACTCTCAACGTAGAAAAGAGAATGAAACCTAACAAGAAAATTTAATAATAGAGAACGAAAAAACTCTAACAAAGAAAAAAATGGAAAATGAGATACTTCCAATGAAGAAAAGTAAACAAAATAGAAAGCGAGAAACCCTAAAGAAGAAGAGCAAAATGAATGGAAAACGACAAACTTCCAACAAAGAAAAGTAAAAAAAAAAAAAAAAGAAGGGAAAGTGAGAAACTTTCAACAAAGAATAAAAAAATATATATATAAAGCGAGAGACCCTAATGAAAAGGCTAGATAAAGATGGAAAAGGAGAAACTTTCAACAAAGGAAAGTAAAAAAAAAAAAACTTCCAGTGAAGAAAAGTAAAAGTAACAATGTGGAGTAAAAGAAAATGGAAAACGACAAACTTCATACAAAGAAATTTCAAGATAAAATAAATAAGAAACGCAACAAAGAAAAGTTAAAAAATAATAATAATAAGAATAAGAAGAAAATAATAACGTTAAACTTTCAACAAAGAAAAAAAAAACAGAAAACGGGAAACTTCCAACACCGGAAACTTCACCTCGATCAAAGTAGAGCGAGAAATCTGGGTCTTCGTTGGAGCCGAGGTAGTCAGCGAGCAGAGAGCAGGCGCCCGAGCTCCTCCTGACGCTGACGGCCCGGCAGCCCCTCTCCCGCAGGGCTTGGCACGCGCCGAGGCACCGGGCGACGGAGGACGCCTGCACCGGGGCGATAAAAGTAAGATGATGAAGAATGCTTGATGTGTGGCGTATGTGTGGGAGTAAGCGTGTGTGTGGTTAGCGCCTGTGTNAAAATGTATATAATAATATATAGATATGGATATAGATTTATATAATTATCTAATTTATCGATATGATTTATATGTAATATTATATATAAATTACTTGTGTAAATCACAAAAGATCGAAACACAACACACACCACACACAACAAATCAGACTTCAAATAAACTAATGATTTAAAGTACATAAAATAGGATAATGATCCGAATGATATATACCCCAATTAGTTTTCCTCTTGCCGAAAGGAATTAATTACCTACTAAAATCAACATATATATAATATTATATATATAATATGTAGTTAATATATATTAAATATATATTATAATAATATATATAATAATTAAGTATAATATTATAATAATATTCGGCTCATATATATATATCGCAAATTGTTTATATGAACATCCAATTCTGAAGAGACAGGGGAGATGTGAGAGCTTCTGTTGAATAAATCTAGAGACTACGTGTGTTTTATTTGCTTCGAGCAACGCTTTTGGTTTTACGCTTATCTAAGGCTTTTGGCAGATCAAAGCTAGATCTTCCACAGGCATACAGTAATCAGGGGCTAATGTATAATCAGTTTTGAAATATTGCAAATGCTCACTTTTGCTGTACAGGCCTTTCTCATAAACTGTCTGTTCCGCTCATTTCGTCAAGTATTAATGTTTAGTTTAACTGGATTAAAATAGTCCCTTTTAATGTGTGATGAATATGGTAATTGTTTTGTTTTTCTGATTATAATGTGCAAGATGCAAATTTATTTTCTTCTTTCTCCGATGTGTCTATATATCTATATTGATTATGAAAGGTGTATAATGATTTACGATAATAGTTTTAGAATATTATGAGATCATCGATTAATGCGTATAAAGTTATGATTATTACTTAAGCACCATTAATTAAATCTTATCACATTATTTAAGTCAATCGATCATAATTACAGATGCATGATATGATGATATAACTATGATTAGCTTAATAATCAACATATATTAAATAAGATGAATGATAATAGATAGATAGATACGTATATGTTATAAATTAAACTTTGGGACAGGTAAAAATTGATACTAGATCATTAGAATAAGAGGAAGAGTACATAAAATCATAAATAAAGACTAATATATTAAAACTTACATTAACATAGTAATCATAAGACTACAAGAGATAAAGTAAAATGCTAAAATAGATGAGGAAGAAAGATATATGATATATTAGATTTAATGATCAGAGACTAAGATAAACGTGTAAGAGCAGATGACGATGGTAATGTTATAGTAAAATAAGATAATAGTAATAAAGATAGTAATCATAAGTGAATGAGCTTACTCTACTTGATAATAATGGGATACAGTAAGCATAGTAGGAAATGCCTGATATTCAATTCAATAATAAGGGGTAATTTTTGAAGAGGGAGAGATGGGTGGAAGTCACATATTCAGAGAAAGAGAAAATGGAAAAAGGAGGAAAAGTAAATAGATCAGGAATGTGTTGAAGGCGATAAAAGTACGGGAGGAATGGTAGGAAAGTGTGTGTGTGTGTGTGGTGTGTGTGGTGTGTGTGTGGTGTGGTCTGTGTGTGTGATAGGTGTGGTGGTGGTGATGTAGGTAGGTGTTGAGGTGTGTATGGTGGGATAGTATGGTGTATAAGGGGGAGTGTGTTATATATAGTAGTATAGTTGCGTAGTGGTGGGATATGGGTAATATTAGTAGTGGCATAGTATACCGCACTAAATTTGAAGTAAAGGATAGGTATATAGGAGAGAGGAGTGAGGCTAGGTAGTTGCAATGAGGAGATACGGGAGTATAACGATACGCGAGTAGTATTAGGATGATGGTAAAGGTGAAGATATGAAGTGAGGAGAGTATGCAGAGAGGTAAGGGGGTGATATATATATAAGTGAGTGGACTAGGTATTTAATAAGGTAAAGGGGAAGGGAGGGTATGGGGTGTGAAGGCATGAATTTCGGTATATAAAGAGTGATAAGGGGTGATAAAATAGAGGTGAAATATGGGTTAATATGAGAAAAGAAGAAGATTGGATAATAGAGCTAAGAGAATGAATGGAATATTAATAAGATAGGCGTATATAGAGGGGATGAAGTGGTGTGATGAGTGGGTACAGAGGAAAGTATAGGAGGAATGTAGTCGGGTGATATAGAGTGAGTGGTGATAAATGATAGTAAGGGGAGTGAGGAGTTACATTAGAGATAGGTGAGGGTGGAAAGGTAGGTAGTTAGGGTGAAAGAACTCTAGAGTAGATAGTAATGAGAATAGAGATAAGAAGAGAGAGGGGAAAGATATATTGGTAGATGTGTGTTGTGTGTGTGTGTGTCTGTATGTTGTGTGTGGTTTGTGTTGAGATAAGATGATGTAGAGTGTGTAGTGTAGTTGAGTAATGATGTGGTGTGTGAAGTGTTAGAGTGATAAGGTGATGTAGGAGGTGGTGTAGATAGTGTGATAGTGCTGTGTGAATGTAGTGTGATAGATTAGTGTGCTGATGAATGAGAGTGTAAGAAGGTTTAGAGGGAGTGTGTGTGGTCGATAGGAGTGTGTGTATACTAGTTGAGGTGCTGGTGGAATAGGTGGGTGGATAGGTGAAAGTGATGGTGAGATAACACAGTCATTGAGTAATATGATGAAGGTAAGGATGATTTGTATGGAAATCGATCTTAGCATCTCTTGAAAATATTTTATTAATGCATCATTTCATATTTATTCAATGGTTCAATATATATATATAAGTAATTATATATATTTAGTATATGACTCTAACTTTGAAAAAATTATAATTGTAATTATTAATTTTTTTCTAGAATTATCTTAATTTAATGATATTAATTCTATTTTTTTTTCAGTATGAGATTTATTTTTTATTTTATTCATTTCTAATGTTGTCGATATCATAATACACAACATATCTTCACAAATCTCTATCATCATCAATTAATGAAAAATTATAATTCATATAATAATTATATATTCATATAATATATAATATATATATATATATATTATAATATTATATTTATATAATTATATATATTATAATATTATATATATTATATAATATAATATACATATATTTAATATTATTATTACATATATTGATGTGTGTGTGTGTTGTGTGTGTGTGTGTATATTACTTATATATATTAATATATATATTATATATAATATATATATTATATATATATATATATTATATATTTATATATATATTATATATATTATAATTAATATATAAGAGAGAGAGAGATAAAGAAGTAATGGCAGATGAGTAGTAATGAGTGATGTAAGAGAGATGGATGATGAATAGATTAAGAGATGTAGAGAGATAGAAGAGAGTAGATGAGTAGAATATGAGTAGAGTGAGAGAGAGAGAGTAAGAGAGTAGATAGAGAAGAGGGAAAAGGAGTGTGTGAGTGATGGTAGAAGGAGGGAGAATGGTAGAAGAGAGAGAGAGAGAGAGAGAGAAGAGAGACGAGATGATGAAGAGTATGAGGAAATACGAGGAGATAAGATGAATGAGAGTAGGAGAAGAGGAGTAATGAGAGATAAAGTGATGAATAGTATAGTAGATAAGGTAGGATGATAGAGAGAGTAAAGGAAGAGTAAGAGTGAGAGGAGAGATGTATGTAGGTAGAGATGAGAGAGTAGGAGTAGAGGAGTGAGGAGAGTAGAGAGAAGAGTAAGAGATATAAGAATAGTAAGAGAGAGAGAGAGAGTATAATAAGAGAGAGAAATGGAATAGGTGAGAGATAAGGTAAGGTGATGATGAGTATAGATGATAGAAGTGAGAATAGACTCAGAGAGATAAGATATGAGATAATGTAAGACGAGAGTAGAATAGAAGTTAAGTGGATGATAGTATAGATATAGCAAGATACTAGATAGTATATACGAAGTATAATAGTGTATGATATTGGGGTGATAAATATATATGATGACACGTGGTAGTGTAAGTGAGAGAGAGATAAGTAATAAATAGGAATGT
>NW_020872749.1:410339-412839 GCF_003789085.1 Penaeus vannamei | reverse complement strand
GATTGTGATACAGATGTTGGTGATGATGATGGTGATATTGTTTAATAGTAACAATACCAACAATATAGATAACAATGATGATACTGATAATATTAATAATGATAATGGTAATAGCCATGCTATCACTAATGATGATAATGATGATAGTAATAATAATAATGGCAACTAATGATATCAAAAATGATAGTAGTAATAATGATAATGGGACTAGCCATGCTATCACTAATGATGATAATGATAATTATAATAATAATAATGGTAACAATAATGACATTTAGAATTATGGTAGTAATAATGATAATAACAGTAATGTAAATAATTAAGATAATAGTGGTGATAAGAATATTAAATCTGATAATTACAATAGCAATGATAGTAATAATGATAGCAATAAAAAAAATTGATATGATAATGATAATGATAATGATAGCGATAGCGATAACGATAATGTTCATAATAATGATGATAATAGTTACAATAATAATAATAATAATAAATAATAAATAATAATAATAATAATGATAATAATGATAATATAATAATATGATAATAAAAAAATAATAAGAAATAATAATAATAATGAAGACAGCAATAATGATAATGACGATAGTAATAATAGTGATATGATGATGATGATGATGATGATGATGATGATGATGATGATGATGATGATGATAATGATAATAATCATAATAATCATCATAATAGTAATAATAATGACGATGATAACAACTAGAAGCATGCAATAGGGTCACTGATGCAGTAAAGATATTCATACTCCTTCTCAAGAACGCTGATGACGTCCGTAAACATAACGTCGATGGCGGAGGTAATAAAGAAGATAATAAAGATAATTACTCTATTGCTATTGTCACCTCTATTGCCATTGGGGTAAAAACAAACTAACCAACACTACCAAAGACATAATCTCCACGGCGGAGGTAATAATACTGATGATAATGACAATGATAATTAATAATAACTATAATAATTGTGATAGTATCAATAATGATAACAATAAACTCACCGACAGTTACAGATTTTTTGCTAAATATCTTCTATATTAGAAGTATAACCATTCTAGGTCCCATTTTCTCGTCACGGTAATTACTGCAATTATCTCTATTGTTATCATTACTAATACTTTTTTTATTACCTGTGTCGTCCGTTGTTGTCACCAGAGTTGTTGATATTGCTGCTATTGTATTGATGTTATTGTTATTATTGTAGTATTGTTATTTGCAAATCATTACCATTATCCTTACTCACAGATTATTCTTAATATGATGACGATGATAACTGTAATAATAGTAACGATAATGATAATGATGTTAAATGCATAATATTAATAACAAAACAATGATGTAAATGATAGTAATAACAATGATGATAATGATGATAATAAATGTGATAATGATATAGAATTATGATAATGAAAATGATAACAGTTATTATGATAGCAATGAAAATAGGAATGATAATCATTATTATTGTTATCGACATTATCATTATTATTTTAATTGCTATTATCATCATTACCTTTTTGTTATCATCATCATTATCATTATCACAATATCGTTTTATTACTGCTATCATTATTGTATACTGTCTGCTTTAAGCACTGGCAGTTCTCATAGCTGAATTACATCCCACGGGAGCGAGACACAACCCATGATCAAAAGTCCCATGGGGTCGTCTCTTTCAGTACTCATCTACTTTCCTCAATATCCTGGCTGTTTCCAATAACATCGTCTCCCGTAAAAGTGGTGTATTCAATGTGATATCGATTTTTTTTTTTTTTTTTTTTTTTTCCAATTTCGTCGTTATCTTCCGAGTTCTCCCACAGTCACAGATACTACTGTTGCACCAAATCCTCCTGATTTCCCTTTTCAGATCTTGATATTTCTCCACTTTCTCTTTTTCTTTGTTATAGTCTATTTTCATTGTACAGCTATTATCATTATATTACATTATTATTATTGCTATTATTATTTTTTGTTCTATTACTACTACTACTACTACTTGCTGCTACAACTACTTCTATCAAAATCATATAAATAATTGTATTGTTATCATTATCATCCTATTGGTAATACTAATAATTGTTATTATTGTCATCATTATTTTCTTAATAGTAATTATCATTATTATCCTAACCATATAGCATATACCTCGTTCCTCTTTTCCTTTAGTTATTTATAATTTTTTTTTCTTTTTTTATTTTTATTTTTTTGCTCGCCCTCTTAATAATTGTATTACTATTACTAGTTAGTTTATAGAACGAATCTCTCATCGATTACTTGATACTATTCGTTGGTGTTTAATCATGGTTTGCGGGGAAATATGGCGTTTCCTATGATTCTTTGGTCGTGTTTTGACAGGGTAAGAAAGAGTATCATTTTCCAGGTGACAGAGAATGTAAGGTGTTGATTACTTGTATCTGCAGGGAAAGGGGAGGTGACAGAGAAGGGGGAAGAGAAAGAGAAGGGGAATAAAGAGG
>NW_020872749.1:398218-399370 GCF_003789085.1 Penaeus vannamei | reverse complement strand
AAGAAAGAAAGAAGGGAAAAAACAGCAGCAATGAAGGTGATGGTGATGATGGAGATGATAATGAAAATGGTAATAACAATAACAATAATCAGTGCAGTAATCATAACGAGAAGTATAATAATGACAATGATACCACAACTATTACTACTATTATAAATAATAACACAGACTATAATAATTGTGATAATAATGGCAAAAATTGAAATAATGACGATAATAAAAATGATAGTAACAATAATAATAATGATGATGAAAGCAGTAATGATATTAATGATAATAATAATGATAATGGTCATAATAAAGGTAACATCAATAATAATAATAATAATAATAATAATAATAATGATGATGATAATTAGAATAATAACAATAATGATAATCATAATGATAATAAGATTAAAAATAAATGCTATCTTAGCAATGATAATTATAACACTAGGCAACAAAGATTTTGTTACAGAAGAGCAAATAAGTGTAACTAGCTGATATTGGTATGCTGAATTCAAATCTAAAATTAAATTTGTTCTACCACGTCTAGAATTTGTGTAAAATGCAAATTATATCTAGATTTTGTGTAAAAATGAAAATCACCTATCCTACTCTTCCTCATCCACATCAAACGATTTTGATAAATCAAATTTATTCCTATTTGTCAACACTGAGTCAAGAACATATTAACACATCAATGGTCTGATGCAACAGATCAGCTGTCCTTATGATCCCGATGAATGGAGACGGTTCATTGACTCTGATAAAGCTAGCATCAAAGCTGTCTCAATGCACACCGGCAATGAAAAACCTTCAATGCCTGTATCACATGGCACTGGCCTTAATGAGACATGAATCCATGGAACTGCTACTAAGACTCATTAGATATAAGGAGCACACGTGGAACATTTGTCGCGGCCTTAAAGTTGTACCATTACTTCGTGGGTTGCAGTTGGGATACACAAAGCATATGTGGTTTTTGTGCCTACGGAGTTAGGGGTTTGAGCAGCAATAACATCCTCATCCTCTGATTGTACCATCTTGTGAATCGTGTAGGAGTGGCCAGACATGCGCCACGTGAAATCCTGGTTTGAAATCACCTTGCCACGTGTCACTTGTCATTTGCCACCTGTCACTATGGGCGACGTACCACCTTGGTGTGAA
>NW_020872749.1:383218-388218 GCF_003789085.1 Penaeus vannamei | reverse complement strand
CGGGAGAGACTAGATTCTTTGTTTATTATATGAGGACACAGACGGTATCGTTTTGTTTTTTTGTTGGCTGATTTTTGATAAGATATAGGCACAATTTTTCAATTAGCATTTATTTTGCTGCAAAAATACACATAACCATACTACGGACACATAAAAAAAATATGACATAACAAATACTGGTGGGGCAATCAACCAATGACCCATTAACACGGGGGGCCCATAAAGTGACACACAACCGGGGGGACAAAGTGACCCCACAACACGGGGGGCACAAACAAAGTGAACACAACAGGGGGCACCAAAGTGACACACACACGGGGGCACAAAGTATATATATATATAGTATATATATATATTATAATTATATATTATATATATAATATTATATATAAATATATATATATATATATATGTATATATATATATTTATATTAATAAATAAGTATATGTATATGTATTATATTGTGTATATATTATATGTATAGATATACTATATCATGTTGTTACAGTGTGTGTTGATATGGTTGTTGTGTGTATACTGTCTTTCGCTGCTGCTCCTCTCTCTCTCTCTCTTGTTCTCGTCTCGGAGTTCTCTCTTCTCTTCTTCTCTTATCTCTCTTTCTCTCTTTCTCTCTCTTCTTCTTTACTCGTTCTTCCTGCTTTTAATATTATTATTTTTTATATTTACTGTAAACCTGTAGATTTAGTATTGCTTTTGATGTTTTGAAATTGAGTTATTTATTAACTCCAATTTTAAATTATAACTCAGACGATAGAGTAGTTCTCTACTACGTAGACACTGGAAATATGTGGCAATGATTAAATATTTGAGCATGGTCTTCACGATATTAGGATTTTAAACATACTTTTCCCTTCCCACCATTGATAAGAGCTGTCATCATCGTAAACTTCTTAACCTGAGAGATAAGAAGAGAAAAGAGAAAAAAAATTCGGATTTTAAAAGTGCATAAATTTCGTCCTTAATGAAATCCCTAGTTGGCGACAGTCCACGGAAGTAGGCCTCTTTAGTTTTCATTTATTGAATTTAATTTTTTTTGTTGTCTATTGTTCTTTATTGAATAATTTTGGGAAGAGGAAATATATTATATTCCTTCAGGTACTTAAATACATTAGATTATGGGCAGGAAGGGGACGAGCTAAAGAGAAATAAATCTGGCTAACAGGGTGTGTCCGTGAGATATATAAAAGTATTACTGCTAGATACATAAATATATGTATAATTAGCTCGATATTGCTATAACATAGAAGGGAGATCCACAAATCGCGTCTTTTACTTATGATAAAAAAAGAGTCTGGAAGAGTCAATTTTTGTTTTGGGTTCAGTGGGCTGAATGGAAGGGATGCCATTTGTTATATTTTTTGCCACAAGTGCTGCAAAAATCGAAATTAAATTGTTTATGTTTTTTTTTTCACTTCACCTGCTACATAAATAAACAGTTCAGTCATATCCTTTTCAGTGTCATTTAAGCGTAAAGTTAAATTAATTGTATGAAAATTAGTATAATTAGTATATGATAAATGTCATAGTATAAGTGATTTAATTATATTTTAGTTATATAAACTAAAACCGGCAAAAACCCAAGGGTTTTCTGTATACTGCTGTGTGACAGAGCAGCGGAATATTAATAGGAACAACCAACACACCCAATTCCACACACAACACCGGACAATTTACAGATACAGAGCACATCCACACACATTACGGTTAACACACACACACACCCACCACACCCACACTCACCTCACACACATAACGATCACGAAACACGAAAAACCGGACAAACAAGACGACAGAGAAATAGGAAACAGTTTGGTTGACAACTGAGAATTAGATTTTCGAAGTAAGCAACAATAAGTTTTGGCATAAAAATGTGATTTCTCTATAACTGAATACATTTTCAATTTTGACAAGTATTGATCTCACATTCAAATTTCAAATATCGAATTGTAAGTGGGCCGTAACAAGACACCATCAAACTAAACAAGGGGATTGGTGGTGGATCTCAGCAGGTGTTATCGGGAGGAAGGGGTGGGGTTGGGTGGGGTAGGTAAGGGGGGGGGGGGGGGAGGGTTGTGAAAACGTGTTCGTCAGTTTGGGCAATACGGGCTTGGTGAATTGGGCTTAGGACTAATGGGAGAGGTTGTGTTAGTGTTTCCTGAATGTCCAAACACACACACGATGATATGTATAAGATGGTATACAGTTTATATTTATAATATTTATATATAGTTATATTATTTATATATATAGTGTGTGTGTGTGTGTGGTGTGTGTGTGTGTGTGTGGTAGTGTGTGTGTGTGATTGTGTGTGGTGGTGTATGTATATTATATATAATATATATATTAATATAAATGTATAAAATAATTATATAAGTTAAAGTTATATATTATAATATAATATGTATATATATATATATGTTATATTATTATATATATATATTAATATTATATATATATATATATATAATATATATATTATTTGTGTGTGGTGTGTGTGTGTGTGTGTGTGTGTGTGTGTGTTGTGTGTGGTGTGTGTGTGGTATGTATATATCATATAATATAATGTATATATCAATTATATATATTATAATTATAATATAATATAATATATATATTATATAATATATATTATATACGTAACATATTTATATGATACTTATATATACTATATATGTGTATATATAATATAGTGTGTGTGGTGTGTGTATGTGTGTGTGTGTGTATGTGTGTGAGAGAGAGAGAGATATATACTAATATTAAGTATAACATATGTGTGTTATAATATATATTATACATACTATTATATATATATTATATATAATAGTTATATATATATATTGAAGAGAGAGAGAGGAGAGGAGGAGAGAGAGTAGGAGAGAGGACGAGGGGAGAGAGATGTATATACTATCATAATTATATTTAATGAATACTGTAGTATAACTTAGTATATATATATATTATATATAAATATATATTTATATATATTATTATACATATTATATATATATATATATATATATATATATATTATATATGTGTATATATACTATACATTATAATATATATATACAATATATTATTATATATAATATTATATATATATATATATATATTATAATATATATATATATATATGTGTGGTGTGTGTGTGTGTGTGTTGTGTGTGTGTGTGTGTGTGTGTGTGTATATACTATACTAAAATAAATTTATATATTACCTATATAATATATTATATATATTATTATATAATATATATATATATTATATATAATTATATATATTATATATATATATATATTATTATATATATAAGAAGTATGTATATTTATTTTATAACGCATTTGAGTATTGTATATTATAAAGCACTTCCAAATTTCCCTTCGTTCCTCCCAGACCCGACTTCTCCCTCCGCTCGCCACCTTTTCTCCTACGAGGCCGAGTATAAAAGCCCTCTACTTGAATCTAAGTCAAGAGTCTCTAGAAGTGAAACTTGGGTCAGTAAACAGCGGTAAAACAACGGAAGAGTGCAAAACTCTAACACCGTCTGCGACAAGTAAGACAAACGATGAAATGTCGAAGTCGCGAGGCAACAGTTCGAACAACGTCAAATGGTAAACAATGTCAGCTGCAAAAATAAAGATAAATAACTTTCCCGAGCCAGCGTATACAGCACTTCTACGAATGTTTGCTTAGAGGAAACGACTTGCAAGTCGTGGCGGCTGGTGTACGGTGAGGGGGAAATTTCCGCATAGCGCGTCTTGTGTGGGTCGACATGAGGAATTTGCAATGAGATGAAGTAAGGCCTGAAATTGTAATGCCTTGTGAGGTCTACTTTCTGTCGTACGTTTTTTTCTTTTTCTTTCCTTTGATTATAATACAGTAGGCTCTGGGTGTACCCTTTTATGGATCTCTGCTGGATGTACTATGCATAAAATTATTCTTGTTGGAGATACTAGGCTTAATTTAACTCTAGCTAGATGTACAGTGGATGAATTGATTATGATTTGATGTATTGTGTTTACACTGTTTCAGCTGGATATATGTTTTTAAGTAAACTGATTCTGGTCAGATGTACTATGAAAAATATCTCTAGATGCCTGTGCATACACTGATTCTGGTTGGATGCTCATTTTTTTATTTAATTCTGACTGAACATTAATCTTGACTCTGGCTTGGTAACTTATGTTCAGTTTAATTCGGAGTTGATATACAGTAATTAGATTTATTCTGACTGGATGTTTAGTGCCTGATTTGTTTTTGGTTGGACGAACTGCCCCAACACTGCCTCTGAAACGATGAGCTGTGTCTATGTGTTGATGTAGATCCTGACTTGTATTGTGCTTTGATTGACGTTGCTAGATGTCATTTTTAGTGAAAATATATTTGGAAAAAAGAAAAAAAGGAGAGAAAATCACATACATGAATAGATAGGTAGATAGATAGATAGATGGATGGTTAGATAGATATACATGAACTGCCCCAACACTGCTTCTGACTTGATGTGCTGTATTGAATGTTATGTGTTGATGTAGATTCTGACTTGTATTGTGCTTTGATTGACGTTGCTAGATGTCACTTATGGTGAAAGTATATTTTGAAAAAAGAAAAAAGGAGAGGAACACACATACATGAATATATAGATAGATATAGATAGATAGATAGATAGATATAGATATATAGATAGATAGATAGATGGAATAGATAATATACATGAACTGGCCCACAATGGTTTGATTTGATGTGGGCTGCTTCTGACTTGATGTACTGTATTGAATGTTATGTGTTGATGTAGATTCTGACTTGTATTGTGCTTTGATTGACGTTGCTAGATGGTGAAAGTATATTTGGAAAAAAGAAAAAGGAGAGACAACCACACACATGAATGTATACGCAGTGAACCTCGCTATAACGGGCGGTTCACCTTTCGTTCTGCTGCTCACGGATTTGAATTGTGATTGTGTTCTGCATTCTGATTGGC
>NW_020872749.1:368218-373218 GCF_003789085.1 Penaeus vannamei | reverse complement strand
TTCCCAACCCCCTAGAATCACCCCGTTCTTCTGCAATACCTCACACACTTAAATGATTTTTCGATATTAACGTCGTTCGCACAATATCTGTTTCCAGAGGTCCTGCAGTGCGATCAATACACGTTTAATGCGTTTTCTTTTTTGTGTGAGTCTGTGTGAGCGCCAGGAGTTGGGCTTTGGCTTTCTGATAGAGAAGATGGAGGAAAAGAAGGAAGAGGGAAGAGAGAAGAAGGGCATGGAGAGAAGGTTAAAGATTAACAGTGATAGACGATATGATGGAAGATTATCAACAGAATAATGTGATAAATAATAATCATGGTTGATATGATCTTAATGATAACGTCAGTGACGGCAGTTGCATCATCATCATCATCATCATCATCATCATCCATCATCATCATCATCAACATCATCAACATCATTAATATCAATCAAATTCATCATCAATCATCATCATTTATTATCAAATCATCATCAATAGCAAAAAATACTGTAAACAGTAACATTAATAATATAGCGAGAGAGAAAGAGAAGATAGATAGATAGAGAGAAAGAGAAAAAGAAAGAAACAAACAAAGAAAGAGGCAAGATCATATGGAACCAAAAATACTGATATAGAAATACATTCTTATAAATGATAGAAAAATAAGATTAAGCACATATAGATGTAAATATATTTGTGTAAACAATACTTACTAATAAGAGATTGAACTCATTTCAAACAAGAATTTTTCACACACCCACACATAAATATATATGGCAGAAATATTCACAATGCACAAACTAGATTTATTGAAGTGAGGCAATAGTTTCGGAATAGTCCTCGATTCCATCTTCGGGTCTGAAGGGAAAAGCATAAGGATAAGTCCGATATGCCAAGCTGAGCCTCGCCTGGGCTATGAGGGCCTCAGGCCTGTGCCGACTAACGTCGACTCGATCAACGTGTGTCAGCTAGAGCTGACGCGACAGAGCTTAGTCCTTACCAACCGTAATGCCCACCACGTAGTAACCTCCGGGCTGCCAACTGCAACTTCTCGCGCTGAGCGGGCGCGAATCGCGATCCCGCCGGAGAAGGATCCGATATCTCTCTCTACGTCTACTAGCCTGGAGGCCAAGGGGAATGTAGAGAGCAGTAAGAGAGGAGAAGGATAGAATACCGCCCGGGAAACCAGTATATTCCCACCCTCGACCACATCTCGCACACGCGGAGAGACATATTCGCAAAAACACATAGCGAGTTCTAGGGAATTGCGTCAGAAACTCCAAACGCTGGCTCCTCCCTGTCCTAAATGCTATGCAGGTTGGAGAGACCACTGCACAGATGAGTGCTGAGGACCCTGTAGGCCTCAAGCATGAGAAGATGCGTTTCGCCGCCTGGCCTAGCGGAGAACAAACCACGTCCGTTTGAAATACTCTCCTTGGAGACGGTCAGCAGTTCTTGCCAGTTAGGAACAGAGATCCCGACACCCAGGCGGTTCTATCTCGACTCGGCACAGATGGGAATCACGCGACGAAGGACAACACCGAGTCACTGCCGCGCTCGCTTTCCCAAATCCAATTCTACGCTGGTCCTGCTACTGATGGCTTGGCACCCGCCGGCGCACTACATCGATGGTCGACAGTACAAGGTTTAATAAGGAACTTGTACGATTCTCGCGTCACTCGTCAGTCCCTGGTGTGCTAGTTACCCCCCTCTAACGTGAGCCGCGTCGCACACTCATCCGAACTATTTCACTACCGATTCGAAGAGAGATCGTCCCTAGTATCTAAATCACGATCATCCAGGTTATCCACCAATTTCTACCACCACATAACTCATCACACCTTGGCTCACCAGTTCGCCACACCCATCCCTAGGCCTTAAGATGCAGCGATATCAGACACGACATTGTACGATTAGCATTCGATCAACCGGCCCGTGAACTGCGAGATTTAACTGCTGCAGGAGCGGGTCGGACTTACGGAGATGGAGTAGACCTAGCAGGCAGGCTGATGACTGCAGCGATGAGGGTCTCGCTTAAGAGTAGATTCATCTGTAAAAGGTACGCCAGCACCACTCAGAACGGCGAACGTACCGAGACAGGCGAGCATACGCTAACCATCCAGGCAATATAGGAACAACACTTTCACTCCGCTTTGTCGTCGTCATTCCGACAAATAAGCGCTGGCACACCCTACCGCAAAGCCACTACTGAAGCGCTGAAATCGATCTCTCCATCCAGGAAGATCTGTGAACAAGACTGCTCTTCTAGTTGTGTCTCCAAATCGATTGCCACACCTCGTGTCACAAATCGGAGGGCTGCGACGAGGCATACAGCCGATTACACGATACTTACCGCACTGCCGTACACCGCGACCAGGCGCTGGCAACTCCTCTCTTCAGACAGTGAATGGGGAATGTATTGGGGAAGATAGTGCGATGAACATACCACTGTGCATAAGAGGACTTTCGCGTAGTTACAAGGGAAATGGGTCAGCAAATCAAAGGGCAAGAGTGGCCAAGAAGCAGCAGCTTTGTGTCAACCTCCCATTCTTGGTTCCTTGGTGAAAGAGTAGGAGGGTCATGCTGCGTCAGGATTATCGATGAAACCAGAGCAGTGCAGAAGGTCATGAGAGTAAATAAATAGAGACATGTATATATAATGGTCTCTCTCTTCTCTTTCTCTGCTATGCTAATCGATCTTATTCATCTAATCTATCTATCATCTATCTGATCTATCTATGCTAGTTAAGTATATATAATTATAGAGTATATATGTATATAATATATAATATATATATTATATAGGTGATATATAATGCAGTACATAATACATACATATATATACATATATAGTGGATTGTGGTATATATAGTTATATTATATATATTATATAGTATGTATATATATATGGGCATTAACATACAACATATATATACACTATATATGTGTTAGTAAATTAACTATATATATACAATAGGTTATATATATAATATATATAAATATTGTGGTGTGGGGTGTGGGTAGTGTTGTCGTGTAGCAGTGATGTATATGTAAAATACTTACAATAAATATATTACATATACATAATGTGTGTGTTGTGTGTAATACATATATATATTTATAGTAAAGATGTATATATGTGGATATGATGCACACACACACATCTTTATCGTATCATCATCTACACAATACACGACAACACATCACGAGCTCTATCACACACTTAGTCGACACACACACACACACATCACAGCAGCACACAATATAGTATAGTCATAATATAGGTATATATAATATATAGTGTATAGTAATGATTGAGTATATATATATAATATATATGAGGTTGTAGTTGGCGATGTAGAGGAGATGGTATGCACAGGGTTAGGTAACTAGATGCATCAAGGGCAGTCACTCGTTGATCACGCCTACCTCAGGCCTACTGCACTTGAAGACGTGTGTCATTCCTTGTAGATGGCATCATAATAACGAAATAAATCACTCCAAACTGAGCCTCCAGTTCGGATGTGCAGGCATTAACACGGCTTTCAAGACACATTGGGAACGAGATTCTACATTATTTGTGCTTGCACGTTCGTGTAGATTGAGTTTTGTGTTCCTTTCTCTTTACGCTCTCTCCCAATTCTCCCCCACTCTTTCTCCTCTCTCTCTCTCTCTCTCTCGTCATCTCTACTCTCTCTCTCGTTCTCTCGTCTCTCTCTCTCATCTCTCTCTCTTGTCTCACTCTTTCTCTTTCTGTCTCTCCTCGCTTCCTCCTTTTTTCTCACTCTGCTCTGTCTCTCGACTGTTCCAAGATGACAGGAAGAATAATAATTCAACAACTTTATTAAAGCAGTAACTCACAGCACAACCCTGAATGCTGGATGCGGGACGTGAGAAGGATATTTATGTGGAGAATGTACGGTGAGGGGTGTGTTGCAGGGCGGAGGGAGGGAAGCGTGAAGTGGGGTCGGAACAGGGGGCCGGCTGGCGTGCGGGGAACAGGTTGGCTCTGCCGGCTGGCGGACTTTATTTGTTTGCTTCTTATTGTTGCCTGTTTCTTTTTGCTTCTGTTAGGTGGGGCCATCTTTTGTTTGCCTGTGAGGAAGGGGTGCGGGCGCGTTCTTGCCTTTGTTGGCTGTCCTCTGCCCTTCCTGCGCTCCTTTGAGCGTCTTGTTGTTGGTCTTCTCTTCTCCTGCGCTTGCTTCCTTCTTTCTGGTGCTTTTGGTGTTGTTTCTTTTGCTGTTTTGCTGCCTTTTTGTTCTGTGTTTATTCTTGCTTTTTTTGTCCTTTTCTTTTTTGTGTGTGTCCCTTTTTTTCTTTGTTGCGCCAGCTTGCCGGTGCTGTTTGGCGCTTTGCTTTTTTTGCGTTATGATTTTGTCCTTTGTTTGGGGCTCCTTCTTCGAGTTCCTGTCTGGCTGCATTTTTGCTTTTGGCCCTGTCTGTTTTGTCTGTTGTCTGTCCTTCTTTTTCTGTGGTTGTGTTGCCCTGCCTTTAGTGCTTGTGGCACAACCACACATCAGATGTGACAGTAAAGACTGATGTTTACCTTTAAAAAAAGTTTCATTCTGCTTAGATATGAGATGAGGATGATATAGGTCGGCTTGCTGTTATCGTTGCACGGATGCGTAAATTGCCATGCATCTTTCTGACTTTTATTTTTTTTTCTTGTTTTCAATATCACGCTAACGATTATAAAACAATATGGATTACTGGATAGTATATACATACATACAACATACATACACACACACACACACACACACGTACACACCACAACACACACCACATATATGTGTGTGTGTGGTGTGTGTGTTGTGTGTGTGTGTGTGTGTGTGTGTGTGTATTATAATATATATATATATTAATATATATATATATATATATATATATATATATATATATATGTATATATACATACATATGTATATGTACATATATTCACACACACACACACACACGCATATATATATATATATATATATATATATATATATATATATATATATATATATATATA
>NW_020872749.1:324592-327092 GCF_003789085.1 Penaeus vannamei | reverse complement strand
ATCAAGTGTGATGTAAAAATGGAGCGAAACAGAAAGAAAGAGTCTTTATTAAACAGTGTGGTACGAACAGTTCAGAAATTCACAAAAAGCTATATATTGCACCTCCCAGGTAACTCTCTCACAGTCTGGATGGAGCGTTAACACTGTAGATTTGATTCTACTTGGTAAATAAAAATGTTAAAATAAATTAAACTGTTGTGATTATCACGGTTACCATCATAACGGCACGGTGTAATGATAGGACTAAAAGTCATTGTAAATATAACTTTATAATAATGTATTTACTGTAAGTATCAACAACGCAAATTCTACCGTTGCTGTTACTGCTGCTGATATTAGTACTGCTACACTGATAATATACTCATTATCATCATCGCAGTAAATTATTGTTGATGATTATTGATCATGTTATAGTTATTATAATCACTAACAATGTTAATAGTATTTTTTATCGTTATCGTTATTACACTAGATTTTTCGATATTCTTAGTTCATGAGAATAATTGCAATTATCCTTTCCGTTATCTACACTTTCATAGTCCTTTCATTATCCTTGCCATTATGATGATTAAAGTTAACTATACTAAATACACTATTATTGATATATAAATGACGTTTACAATTGATACTACTAGTACTTCTACTATAAGATTTTCATTTAAGGTCAATTCTTTTCACTATGGTACCGAGTGTATTTCTTGAGCTTCTGATTGTCTTGAGTAAGTAAGCAGTCCTTAGGACTGTCTTTTGTAGCTATCCTATTCTGACGAATCCTATGTTTTTCTTAACTATTATTGTCTTTTTTTGCTCGTAGGTCTTTGTTCTTGGAGAGTATTTTTTTGTTTCAGGGTAGCAGGCAGGTATTTTCTAATGTTTGCTTTTCAGTTTTGCTATTGTCGCCTTTGATTTTTCTGCGCAGAAATAAGTAACTTTTTAATCATTTTGCCTTTGATGACTTGAAGTTCTGTTTGTCAACCTGTCATTCTTTATATGTCTCGTCTGGAATGTGCAGTTATATTGGCGTCCTCCGTTCTTTTATGCCTCAGTATTATCAGCTTTATTCTTAGTTTCATAATTTTTCGTTATCATCATGTTTATGAGCATTATTGTCATGATTGTTACCGCTATTGTTGCCGTTTCTATTATTATTATTATTGTTATTATTATTATTATTGTTTATTGATTATTATTATTTTATTATTATTATTATTATTATTATTTATTTGTTATTATATGGTATTATTGTTATTGTTATTGTTATTATTATTACACATTATCATTTATTATATCATCATCATTAGTGATAGTAGTATAAATAATTTTCCATTAACATTACTTTTATCATTACTATTATTATCATTATTATTATTAGTAGTTGTAGTAGTATCACCGTAGTAGTAGTTATTATGTTGTTTGTTCGATATAGATTCTTATTATATCATATCCTCATCGTTGTTACTTTAGTCTCTTCCTCCTCTTCCAATTTAATATTTTTACTATCATTATTGTTATTGCTATCATTATCATTTTTATTATCATTATTTTCATTATTCTCGTTGTTATTACTATCATTATTATGGAATGATATGACAGTGTTGAAATAATATTAACAAGGATAATCATTATTTCCTTATGATTATTCAAATTGCTGTTACTATTTTTGTCATTATTATTTACATAAATATTATTTTCTCTATTAATGTTGTTCGTTTTATGTTGTTATCATCATCACTATTGTTATTATTATTATTATAATCATTGATATTATTGCAATCATTATCATAATCATTATCACTATTATTATTACCATTATCATCACCCTTATCATCATCACCATCATTTTCATTGCTATTATCATTGTTATTATGGCTGTTATATGGTCATTATCATTGTCATAATTGTTATCATTACTATTACTAACCATACTCTTACTGACATGATTGTTACTACTGTCATCACCATCATTATCACTGTCAACATTATCATTAACATTGTCTTTATCATTGTCATCTTTATCAATAGACATAATTTAATTGAAGAAATCTCCATACACAGCCCTACGCCGAGGTCCACATTCTATTATTAAAAAAAGGAAAAAAAAATAGTCCTAAAAGACATTCCATTCAGCCACCTACATTGCTGGAGATATCTGTGAACAAAATTACAAATTTCTTCAGTGCCTCCAGAGCATGCTTGGTGTGTCGGTCTGTGGCTTGGATGACCAGGAATATGTTTTGAATGAGAAATACCTTCAAGAAAATGTTTTCCTGCTTGAAAAAAGAAGAAATCAAGTCGCATGAACCTCTATTTTTTCATTTATATTATTATTATTATTATTATTATCAAAATGATTATAATTATTTATCATTATCATTATTAGAACCTGATATAGCACTTAGTACAGTAATTGTTAGTTGTTCTTTTTTCTTTCTTTCTTTTTTGAAAATTAGGTGTCAATGAATACCGGCGGTCTCTTCCCCGTCTCTTGTTATGGCAGGGA
>NW_020872749.1:309592-312092 GCF_003789085.1 Penaeus vannamei | reverse complement strand
CACTCTTTCTCCGACCCTTCTCCGTGTCATACATCCCATGATCAATCTATCGTCCTCATCTTGTTCGACATCATTCTCTGTCTTAAACATCTGTCTGTCTCTCCTGTCTGCTCTGAAACTGACGAGAGAATGTGTTCTGTTCTTATATCTGAGTACTGTCTGATACACGATTTCACTGATCGCTTTCTTTCCAAAGCAGTCAGTCAGGTACTTCTCTCACTATTTTCATTTCTTCTTCGAATGTTTCTCCCTTGTTACTATGAAAAATCATGTCCCACTCTTCGCTCTGTTCTATCCCTCTCTAGCTACTCGATATCTCTTGATTTTTTCAAAGTCTTAAACATACACAAAAAATTGTCTAACGCTTTTACATTTCTCTTTTTCTCTCTAGCATCCTTCTGCATTCTCAGTTACTCTCTCTCCTCCTCAAATCCATCTCTCTACATCTTTTCCGATACTCGTCCAACATCGTTCATTCGAAATACAACTTACTTCGTGAGTGTATCTCGTGCAGTTCAGTCCTCTACCTCAAAGTGCATTAATATATTCTCTGTGCGTGTTAGCATATCTATTATAATATCTATATAATCATACTCATATCTCTATATATATATCTATATTATTCTATATATATATATATATATATATATATATTCTAGTCTAGTATATCTATATATATGGCAATATATATAATATATATATACATGTATATAGTCCAATACTATCTGATCATAATATCTCTACCTTATTCTCATATCGTATATATATATATATCTATAATTTCATATTACTTCTATATATCTCTAATATACTCATTATACTTACTTATTCTATCCATATAATATACATATTACTATTATATATATATATATATAATATATAATATATGTAAGATCTATATATAGTTCTAATATATATACTATATAATATACTATCAACTATCCATACATCATCCTTTAGTTCACCCAACTCATATATAATCCATACATACATTATGATTATCCATTACCCTATTTACTCCATCGATAATACATACCTACTATCTATATATTATACCTTCATTCACTATACTATATATCTTATTACCTAATATATACTAATATATATATATTGTACATGTCCATTACTACATACACACATCACCAACCACACACACAACACACTACACACAACACGCACACACCACACATGCTCTTATATACACAGGCACACACACACATAATATATAATAATATAAATATAATATATATATATATAATATATACATATATATATATATGTATATATAATATATAATATATATACTTAATTATAAATCACTCCTACTCTCATAATACCCACAAAAATAACTGAACCTCAACATCACACACACCAATCACACACTTACACACCCACCACAAGCACACACTACCACACACACATCACACATATATATAATATCTCTATATTATAATAATTATATAATTTATACTATATGAGATTACCATATATGAGTATATACATTATTTATTATATATATATATAATATATATATATATAATAATATATACGATATTATACTATAGAACATAGATATACCGACAGCTCCTCTGCTCTCTTCCTCTCTCTCTCTCCTCTCTCTCTCCTCTCTCTCTCTCTCTTTCTCTCTCTCTCTCTCTCCCCTCTTCTCTCCCTCTTCTTCTCTTCTCTTTCCTCTTCTCTATATTATCTACTATATATATATAATATACCTATATATATACATATCCAATAACACATATATATATATATACACTAGTATATTATATATATCTATATATATATAATATATATATATATATATATATATATATTAATATATATATATAATATATATCAGTATAATATTATACATAACATACATATATTATATATATATAATATATTATATATATTTATATATATATATATTATATATATATATATATATATATAACATACAGAAAGTGTTGTGCGTTGCATGGGAAGTACCCGATATCCTCAACTCGTTTTGTTATCCGCATACACCTGATGCATAATTACGCTCATCTATTTCCCGCGACTTTATTCATTTACTCGCTCCCCGGAGGCATTCTCTTCCCCTTTTTAGTTTTGACTCGACACCCTGTATCGCCGCGGCAAGCCTTCCGCCAGCCACCCACGCCTAAATCCATCCATCTCCGCTCAAACGAAGCAGAGAAAAATATGCATAAAAAAATCCGGGACTAAATTTCCCTTGCACGCAATAATTCATTTCCCACTTAATCTCTCCTCATGAACGGTCGCTCGCTTGTGATGAACGGCTGCTACCACGAGCTCGTTTCGGCGCCGCTCGCTCTGAGGCAACGAACTCCTCGCTTTTAATTCGTCTTCATCTCAAGGCTCTGAACGATGAGCCTCGCGCCGCGGATCGACTTGCCATAATTCAGGTTACGCCTCGCGCCAAAGCCCTTTGTCTGCGGCGGCGGAAGCGAGGGGGAGGAACTTGGCGGCGGTTTCCTGC
>NW_020872749.1:269592-274592 GCF_003789085.1 Penaeus vannamei | reverse complement strand
TAATAATTCCAATAATAATAATACTGCTAACAACAAGCACTCAGGCATTAGGGTCACTGATGCATGATTAAGATCACCACCAAAATTTATTGGCATCTAAGTTGAGCTAAGACACACCTTTGATAAAAGAATCATAAAAAATTGTCATAACTTTTCAAGGTATCACGCTAATCAACTAACCAACAAACAACCTAACTAACCAACACTACAAAAATATAACTTCCTTAACGGAGGTGATAATAACATCAATAACAATAATAACATAATATTGATAATGATATCACGAATGATAAAATGAACGATGATGATAACAGTTATGAATATAATTTCAGGTGAGTTTCTGTACACACTTCAAGTTCCACCGAGCAGCCATACACACCTCTCTGGTCACCTACTACGACGATGTCAACCTGAACGAATTGCAGTTTTGTAAGTGATAGTGTGTATTAGGAAGTGAAGGCTTTACTCGGTTTAATAAGCGCACACTTAAACACACGCATACACATACGTATGCATATATACATAGAGGTGTGTGTATATATGTATTATATATGTGTATATGTGTTATATATATATATATATATATATATATATATATATATATATATATATATATTTATATATATATATATATATATATATATATATATATATACATATATATTTATATATATAAATAATCTATCTATCTATCTATATATATAAAGATAATATATATATATATTATATTATATATATATATATATATATATATATATATATATAATATATATATATATATATGCTACACACACACACACACACACACACACACACACACACACACATAATATTTTACATGCAGGACCGCGACAGGCGTGGTAACTGGGGCAATGACTCTGGGTCCGTAAAAATTTAGTGGTCGCTTATTTGAGCCCAAGAACAAATAAGCAAATCCACAGGGTGTATTTATACTATAACAAAGTTACAGCAAATGTATGTATTGCTTTGAGGATCTTTTACACATTGCATGTGATATTATAGATAAAATAAAAATAAGGAAGTGGTTAAAAAAAATGTCCAATTTTCTGCCAAACTAGCGATATTTTTGAAACTATGTGATATTACTAACATATTCTTGACCGCAAATTCCTAACTGCAAGTTCGAGTAACATACAGTTTATATTAACCCAAAAGTGGGAGAAATGGGCGTTTCCTTTTTGAAAAAGGCGTTTCTCACCGTGTCCTTTACCCCGGGTCCCTGGCTGCCTGACGGCGGCCCTGTATACATGTAATGAATATTTATACATATACATATGTACACATATAATAAATCAATATGTAGATATACATATACATATATATATATATATATATATATATTAATATATATAATATATATATATATATATATATATATATATATATATATATATAATATATATAATATATATATATATATAATATATATAATATATATATATATATATATATATATATATATATATATAATATTGAATGAGTAAGTGAATAATAAGTATGATCATTATTTATATTATTTATGGAAATATTTATTGCAAAAATCCAAATATTCCTCATATATCAGCTATATTTTACATAAATGTGATAAACGTCATTATTATTTGCCGATACCTGTTTTCATTTATAATGTAATCAATGAATTTTACTATAAGTATAATATCACATTTAAGGGACTTGAACCCTTTTAGAATCGGTTGCTGTTTTCCTTCAAATAATGATTTTTTTTTTCTTTTTTTATCAGCATACAACGGACATACACAAATGTTTTTGGTAGAGTGCTGCCAGAACTTGGTGTACCAAAGTATTCCGCTGTCCATTAAACCGTATGTTTGGCATCACCTTTGTGTATCACTGGATTTGTCGTCTCGTTTAACGTACGTGAATATGGATGGCATGGTAAGCTTCTCGAGTCTTTTCACACCTGATTTTCTTTAGATATTACATCCCTGCAGTTGTGTGTGACACAAATACCCCTCTATCAATATCCCATACTCAGTCAAAATTGGTTATGGTGATAATGACAATGATGATACCAGTAACGACACCATTAATTTAAGTTATAATGATCATGTTAACAATAACAATAATTATTTTCTATGTTTTGGCCTTAGCACCCATACTCCAGTACCCTGAATTTTTCATCCGTTCATCCCTTTGTTGTGGGTTCACGTTTCCTTTAATGAATGGTAGTGGGCGGGAATGGGCACCGCAATAATAGTTAGAGTGCAATCTATAGCATCACCAGCTTAGTTGTCTCTGCTCTCTTGTGAGACAGGATGGTTGAAGGTCTCTTCCCCAATCTTGGACATAGCACGGTCTAAACTGCTTTCACTCTTACCTCGTGCCTCTCACTTGCCGCCGCCACCTTTCTACTTTATACGTGTTGGATCTAGGCTCATGTAGAAATCATGTCAGTGAATTTTCTCCCTGTTCATGTTATCATAACACTTTTCAGTTCTAGGATTTGCATCTTCTTACTCATCTCAGATGTCACGAAAAGACCATGATATGGTTGCCTCAGCTCGTATTGTAACACAGTGCAAAGCCCAAATTGCAGATGATGGCCAGGAGCAGTGTATCACACATTCTGAGTGTACTTCAGGTCATGTATTTGCACCAAGCTGGCTCCACATAAACTCTTTTCAATATAGAGTATTTATGGAGCAGCAATCTAATGGAACACCATTAGTATCATTAGGAGAATCCACAATATACAAAAGATGCTATTAAGATGTATCACAAGCATTTCGTAAAGCAGCATTAAATCCCATACTATGTGAGCTCTTTGCTGATATCTTCAGGCTCCCAGCTCTTGTTGCATCACAAGTATGTTCAGTGAAACCAGTAAAGGGTGAGTTTAATGATAGTGCAGTCTGATTTGACCATTGATGACTCTGTGTTCAGAGAGTCCTGCCACAATTTCACACCAACAAGGGAATGAGCAGGAGAGGATTCACTTATGCAATAGATAGAACTAATCCACAAATTGAGTCTACTGATACAGAAAATGTAAATCATTATCTTCCCACCGTTTCAAAAGGCTACTAGCTCATTATCAATCTCTCCAGAAACACCTAAACAAGACAGCTACAAATCATTAATTCTTGCTCTATTTGTGTCTTATATGCGATGATAGAATCAAACCCAAGTAGATAATCTTCCGAGTCCACAACACAATTTGCTGCTTCCAGATCCTCTCTACCCAAGGTTTTTCCTCCAATACTTCCACAGTTACCCAAAACAAATATGTCTGACGATTCTTATTTGGAAACAATCGATTATCTTCCATCTTCGTAGAGGATGGTTTCTTGAGCGTCAAGAGACATGGAAAATTATAGATCTTCCTGGAGCATATACTGCCTATTCACTATCCTGGTAGAGTGAGGCCTGGTATGAGACATGAGCTACGCATTTCCCTGAAGAACCTAGATAAAGCAGAACAAGTAGTGCTCTGGGATTATTTACTACTTTAGCCTGTTAAATATCAACTGATAGTCAGCACAGTGTAACAGTTCCTGCTAGTCATCTGAAAAGTCGATTTTTATGTCTCCAGCTTGACAATGAAGCAATTATAGAAGGCATGGTAAAGGTCAACAGGGCAAAAAGAAGGCACTCCATCCTTACTCTGTATCAGTTCATTAGATTTGTAGTATTAACTGACAAGGTAACTCAAATCTTGCCAATTTAGGAAAGTTCTTGAGTTCCCCTAAATTGAGACCTGAAGCATTCCCCTATGAGACATTTATCCCTTCGACCTCAATACTGTAGGATGAATAGGTTATTGGATAGGGTGATTTGTCTCCCGGTTCAGCTTTTGATTTAGACCGTTGACAATTTTTGGAAGGCAAGCAACAACAAACGAAACAAGCCCTGACTCCAGGGATCCTGCACTGGTATGTTAATCTCCAGTTGATTCCATTACAGAAGTCAATGATTGAGACTGCAGACACCGAGATTTAATATATGTGCATAAGCAATAGTGTTTTCTCTCTCTCTCTCTGAAAACGAAATTTCAACAAACAGCTAATTTGGAGGCCACTCTACTATTGAAATCAGGGATACTTTGTTATCGAAGAATAGTGCACCAAATGCTGCCTTTTCGAGTAGGAGGCAGAATGTTCAAAAGGATGGGCATATTCATTAGCAAAATGATGACTTGTCTGCTCATGGAAGACCAATCATCCAGTCCATCATCTGCTAAATTCAGTCCAAGTCAAACAGTCAAGCAAGAGAACTGCCGTAGAATTCTTAATTAAGGTATCCGAGACTATAGAAAAACAAACATTTAAAGTTTCAAAGTAGAAATCATTACTGGTACATCTTGCCTTAAATGTAAGTCTCGGAAACAAGTACATATCCACCAGAAAATCCTAGAGGATTTGATTGAATCAAGTCCCATTCCGACAAAAGGGGCAGTTTCTTACATCTATTGATATGAAAAATTATTTTCAGCAGGTTTCCACCCATAAGTGATTTTGCATTTAATTTGCCTACATAACAGAAGTCTTTTTAAAATTCATGATAATTATTGAAAACTTCAAGGAGTACCAATGCTAATGTATTTGTAGAAATAGATGCTCATTTATGATGAATTATGTCATTATCATCACCATAACGACAGGAATATCCATGGGTATATAAGGCAATCTTGTTCAAATCAGCGCCTTGCTGAAAGCAAGAAAGCCAAATGGTATTAACATAGAGTAGAAAAAGTCGTGAGTGACCACCAATGTGACAGATATCAGTTGGGGTTACCAGTCACTGACTGGGACTCAGGGAACTTACATACCTTGATTCGTCAACAGGCAAATAGATTACAGAAAAATACATTGTGCGTTAATTGTCTTTAAAGAGACAACATTAAAAAATTTTGAATCTCATTCTTTGAGACACTGCAAGACCTATTTTCTGCTTAAGCTAACTGGTTATACTAGCTCTCTCCCACTGCTGCTACTGTCATACATCATTCACAGTGGAGT
>NW_020872749.1:252092-254592 GCF_003789085.1 Penaeus vannamei | reverse complement strand
CTGTTCTCGACCTCGCTTCTCTGCATAGTCATTTGTTTCATAATGATAAGTGTTACTTACACATGGTAGAAGCAGTGATGATACATATTTATGTATGTATGTAGGCATATATATATATATATATATATATATATATATATATATATATATATATATATATATATATGTATGTATATATATATTATAAATAAAATTATATATATATATATTATTTATATAATATATATATATACATATTATATATATAATATATATATATATATATATATATATATATATTATATATATATATATATATATATATATATATATATATATACATATATATATATATATAGAGAGAGAGAGAGAGGGAAATTGAGAGAAAGAGAGAGAAGATATGTATCTAATCTAACATCCCACATGATTTATCTGTGAAATTTTCTATTTGTATTTTACATGTTACACATTACTACATAATCTGATATTAATGGTTCTATTATCTTTCATTCTTTCTTCCATAATCCTCCTCTATTTGCATGTCAGAGTAAAATTAAAGTTTCTGCGATGACTGACGTGTTGTGATGTAATTATGTAGAATCAAATAAAAGGACTGTGGTAGTTACTAAATTAATTATAGATACATAGGTATTAATAATTCATATCATATCTAATTTATATGAGAATGTAGTTATACAGGTAGACTGGTATAAATAGGAGAAGTAACAACTCCAGATTTGAAAACAACTCTTGCACTATATAAAGTCACAAGCCTTCTTAATTGAACGGGCACACTATGCTGCATCTTTAAATTGAGGCCAATAACACTGAGTGCCTTCACTGCACAAGTATTTGCTTGAGACAACACGCTGTTTTTCTTCATCAAATACAACAACTTACTTGAATTATGACTTTTGAGTTCTTAGGCTTACGGGAAGAAGTCAAGTGATTCAGTGATTAAATGAATAGGAACAAATTACCTTTCGATATCGAAACTCGTCATCATCATCATCACCTTAATCATGATATTGGCCAGATATGATATGTCCGCAATTCATTTGTTATGCTTTTTGCCACTATAAGTATGTATAGGCCGACCTTGCCGTATTAAAAATGACCCATCATAGAGATTTTATTACTATATTACTTTTCTACGTGAGCCAAATATTTTCGGTCTTTGCTTAAAGTGTTTATTATGCTGCATGTTAGTATTACTTTGTATCGGTGTCATATTTTCTTGGCCCAAGGGTTTCTGTTCTGGACAGCATTGGCCTGTAATAGCGATGTTTAGTGGATCTCTCCTTTTCCTTTGTCATAAGGGAATGGATTTTAATACATTTACTTCATGCACTGATTGTCATTGTTATGATTGTTACGTTTTTTTTTTTTTTTTTCTTTTTTTAGCAAATTACAAGATGAACTTATATAACATCAAAATGTTCACGCAAGATATACAAGATTGAAAGACATTTTTCTGCTACAAGAGATGATTGTCGTGAACCAAGTGTCCCAATCTTATATCAAGATGAGGTGCTTTCTTACAATAAAGTACAGTGAACCCTCGTTTTTCGCGGAGGTTACGTTCCAAAAAGAACCCGTGATAGGCGAAATCCGAGAAGTAGTAACCTTTATTTTTTTACAATGATTTTACAGTGAAATACTCTACAATACATTGAAACCAAAGAACAAAACCTTTTTACAGGCCCAAGCATTTGTTTAACAAATAAAAGTACTGTATAAACCGTTTTTTTACAAAGAACTACTGTACTGTAAAATAATAAGTTTATTCATCAATACGAACTGAAGTCTTCATGGGTTTTAGAGAAAATTTGCAAACGTAAATTTGGCAAGCTGTTTTACGTACATGTACATATTAAACCGTAACGTTATTGACACACAGGTAGAAGAGAAGCGGAGAGACTGTTTAGCCAATCAGAATGCAGAGCACGATGCACAATGCAAATCCGCGAAGCAGCGAGAACGTGAAAGGTGGACCGCGTTATAGCGAGGGTTCACTGTATACATGTATTTGTATCGGCATCGCTTCAACTGTCTGCGGAGAGACGATGTATTGGAATCGCGTTAGCCTTGGACAATGCAATTCAGTTTATTTATACCATCAGTATGTATGTATGTATGTATATATATATATATATATATATATATATATTATATATATATATATATATTATACACATACATATAAACGTATTTATTTGATATATATTACACACACACACACACACACACACACACACACACACACACACACACACACACACACACACACACACACACACACACACACACACACACACACACACACACAAGGCGTTTTTTGTAGCATCCCGAAACTCCAAAACACTTTGATACATGTTTGACGTTGTATCATGGTCACTACAAAACACGATTATCATCGAAGTTGGTACTGACATACAAAGTTTAGAAAGGAGTTATTTTTCTTAATTTCATAAAAGAAAACCATCAAAGTATTTCATGTGCAGGTATGATATTCAACTAC
>NW_020872749.1:237092-242092 GCF_003789085.1 Penaeus vannamei | reverse complement strand
AAGAGAGATGTAGAGTTTTTTACTTTTATGATTCTTTGTCTGTGAGATCTCTATTATACGGTGAAATATTTTTGAAATAAGTAAATCTATCTATCTATCTATCTATCTATCTATATGTATATATATATATATATATATATATATATATATATATATATATATATATATATATATATTTTTTTTTTCTACTTTCAGATGATGAATGATTAGCGGCAGTTCGTCTGCAATTCTCGTTACTTCATCTGCAACTTTTTCCACGTCTATAACCAAAGACCGACATGACTATTTTCATTGTGGTTTTGTAAACCTGTTTTAAATGAAGCGGGTCTTCTCACTTTCGCTCAGTTTTCGAATAGAGCAACATATAATTTTCCCGACATAACACCTTTATGTAAAGAGTCATCTGCTGGTATATGGACCTTCTTTCTATTACCCGTCAAAAGGCGGGTAATGTATTTATTTACTACACTTAATGGTCGTCCACACATAATTAACCATATCAAGCGACGAAAGTAAATTTCTCTGTAATCACCTAATGTCTAACATCCCTCTTCGTCCCATTCCCGCTTGTGTGCGTATTCTTCTTTGCTTATTTTCCGACCTGTGAGCGAGCTATAAAAAGTTTCCTGAAATTTCTCCATCCCGACGACATATTCATAAGAGAAGACGCTTGTCAGTTAAGAACAATTCTTGGCCTTTAGATGATAAATGCTGGATAAGGTGGTTCTATAAGCCAGTGATTGCCTGCTATAAAATATGTTTCAACCAGTGAGGAAGTTTCGTCATAAATATATAGCTATCGATAAATCTTGATTTATTTATGTCGATAGAATAAAAGTTTAACCCCTGTTTCGCATTATTTTGATATTGCAATCCTACTTCATTTCCTTTACAACGAGACCTAAATCACAGCTTTGATTGTGTGCTGCGCTCAAGAGTTGTTTGTAATGATTAATCCTTTGCAGCTTACACCGAGTGCAATATGCTCCTAGATAATCGTGATATTGTTTATTATGATCGTGGTGTCTGTGATTAATCTTCTCGCAATCTTTGTTTTACAGAGCTGGCAGGCAGCAGTTCTTTTGAAAGATATTTCTTCTCCGGCGCTCCCTTGCAAAACAATGCTCGTAAACGAACTTGTATATATGTAAAGGTAGGATTTTTGTTCGATGCTTAGGGAGACGGGATGTGAATACGTGTTAATACAATTATGAGTAACGGTATCCTGTTTATATGTGAATATATATATTTTCATTATTTAATTGCCGTGTCCCTACCTCCATATATGCGGCTGACAACTCTGCCCTGAACGGTTTATTATTAAATAGCAGTATGAGACTGCTTTGTATTCCATGCCCGTTCGAAGCCTCTATATGAGCCTCACTATCATAAAAATATAAATGCGAAGAACTATTTTGCCTGATTCTTTAATACCATTTGACTCCCGGGAGGTGGGTATTTAATTGTCTGAGGGAATGAACACCCGGCCACATAATTATCAGCGATCGTCTGTGTTGGAAAGGTCGTGAGGCAAGTGCGACAAAAATGCTTACAAGTACTTCCTATTTGAGAGAATATGTTAACAATTTGGTTATTATTCTCTTGCTTGGAACACGTCTTTGCCGTTTGCGCACTTGTGAAATGCAATACTTCTTGTCATTGTTTACGACACCTTTTTGCAAGGTGTTTACGTACATACTAATACTATAACTTGCTCAGACAATCCCATGTTACTGGTAGTTTCTTAAGGTCGAATTTGATGTATCTTGCACGTTTTGCATTAGTGTTGACTTATGATGCAATGTTTTTTTTTCTGTTTACCATGCCAAATCTACAGACTTTGCTCCATGCCAGACACTGGATATTGCACAACATTAGATTTAGAGTTGAGGATGCGATGTTGTGGCCCCCTATTCCACAACAATCATTAAATGCTTTTCAGTATCAAGACTTATTATGTTAGATTAATTAATTTTCATTTTTTCAATAATTATGGTGTATTTTAAATAACTTATCAATGTATTTCAAAGTAACAATATTAATTCTATTGATTAGTATATTTCACAGATTGAGGTAAATCATTATGAAATCAAAACATTTATTAATTAATAATTCATTATCAGTGCAATGCAATAAAATCACATGAAAGATTGTACCAAACAAAAAACAAAGACATTATTTAGGATCTTGACATTTTACATACAACTAGACAGTTATGACTCAGTGTTATATAATTATCAGTCCTGAAACTTTACAAAAACAAAATCAACAACATTCAAAATTACGTTATATCTTACTCAACCAAATTTCAAACAAAATGAATGAATTCTGTAAGCAATTAATTATCTATCTCACAAGTTGATATATCAATTAAATATTACCCCAAAGAATAATGATCACAAGAAAAGCAAAAACTTAAATAGACATACTCTGTAAAAACTATATATCTTAAAATACACTTAAATACACTTTCAAACTAACCTATTTCCATTGAATGTTAATAAAGATACATCTAACACAGTATTGCCACATTAATTAAATTTAATAATCAAGTTATTTCAGTATTCTGTTCATACAAAATTTCACTTTCTTCTTAACCCTAATTATGTTACAAATTAACTTTCCCATGTTACCAAAATAACTCCCATTTTACTGTTTTCCATTTCTAATTCCTGTCCACTGTGTCCCATCACGATAGTACACTAAATTACTTCAAACGGGCTTACCCGGGATGAGCCACCAAAAGGAACATGGCTACTGGATGCTACTCCGAGACCTAGTCCACAGTCTCCGTCACTGGATACACTCTATGCTTTTATCACTTATTCATGCCTTATAGTTGGAAAGTTACATGTATGAGGACTTGTAATGTGTCTCATGTAATTTTTAACACTATATTTATCACATTTCATTTTTTTTTACCTGTCATCCGACTTCATTTCTTGTTCCATATTGATACACTTTGCAATCGATGAAACTTTTTGTTTCGCACTCGTGATTTCGCATGGTGCCTCCTTTCCTGTCGACTACTCGAGTCCTCGCTATTTCTGACGTCTCGTCCAACACTTTATTTGTTTGGCCCATCCATATGGCATCCGCTTCTGCCCACATCATGTTCATGTGATGATGAATTCCTTTGTGTGTCTATGACAGCGCTTCACACTGCGCATGCCGCTTGAATAAGGTTCGTACTTCCATATAGCTTGTGGCATGAGAAGACGAGTCACATAAATCCTATGGTCCATATTTTTTCAAGATCAATTTTTTTTTCCCCTTTCTGTGGTTGCCTGTTATTTGCGAATATTTACACGGCTTTTGGAAGGCCCGAGCGTTGGCGGAGGTTCGGGATGGTCGACGACGAGACGGCCCGGTGCGAGGGGAGGGGCGGGCACGGGAAGAGCCAGGCAGAAGGGACACAACAGCGAATGGGGATTCCCTTTTTCGGTGCACTGGATTCTCTTGGGGGTCGTCCTGCACCGTCTGAAATGTCTTCAAGATGGAATATTAGTATTACATCATATTTCTTTCTGTACCATCAATACTATGTGTTAGCACGATGAATCACAGCAGTTTTCCTCTCGATTCAGTCATACATCGAAATATTTTCCATCTCAACAGCTACCGGCAAGACAGCATATTTATTTACCAAAACCTTAAGATAATTTATTCCTTACCACATTGATAGTTTTCAGTGTTGATATATCGATCTTGCATAAATGTAGCGACCACATGCTACACACTGTATGCATATTTGCGCCGGATTTCTTCCTTCTATATAGATCACACTATTGTATTCTTGTCATGGCTACTGATGTGAGCTGGTGCGTAAATACACCGGTTATAATTTATTTAAATTTTATTACGATTATATATATCTTCCTGTTACTCCCCCCCCCCCTTCCCCACCGTCTACCCCTACACACACACACACACACACACACACACACACACACACACACACACACACACACACACACACACACACACACACACACACACACACACACACACACACACACACACATCTAGAACGTTCTAAGAGGCCGTGCCCGGTGAATTTGCAAATATTCAGACGTATTCTGGAGACACCAAGTCTATTCGAAATTTCAAATATCGATGTCTGTGTTTATTACCAAAGTTGCAAATTAAGGGCGTTCGTTGTTTTTATTTCGTCATACACACGCGCAAAAACCGGGTGTAATTACACCTGTGAGTCAGATTAAGTTCATCATTTGCAGTAATTCCGCTTTTAGAATAATTTGAATAATACACTAATTCTAACAAACATTAATTAGCTTTTCACAATCAACTTTATATTTTTAGGGTTCATGTGATCAATATTTTTTTTTAGGTCTTTGTGTAATAAAATATATAAATACATGCTTATGTTTTTTTTTCTCCTCTTTTCGTCATACACAGGCAAAAACCAGGTGTAATTACACCTATGAATCAGGTGAAATTAATCATATGCAGTAATTGATTCAGAATTAATAAGGATTTTACACCAAATCTGACAAAATTGACTGCCATTCCACAAAAAAAAATCATATTATGTTTTTGTTAATTTCAGCAATATTTTTCTAGGTCGATGTGTAATACCACACACATAAATAAACACACACACATCTACACACACACACACACGTCAATACACAAACACACACATCTACGCACACAAATACACACATCTACACACACACACACACACACACAAACACACACACACACACATCTACACACACAAACACACACATCTACACACACACACACATCTACACACACATATCCACACACACACACACATACACACACAAACACATCTACACACACACACACACACACACACACAGACACACACACACACAAACACATACACACACACATCTACACACACACACATACACATACAGACACAACACAGACACGCACATACAGACACACACATACAGACACACACACACACACACACACAAACACAAACACACACATCACACACACAC